>JAOWMA010000472.1:0-29142 GCA_025962755.1 Colletotrichum tropicicola
GGTTTGTCTGGGGGGGCGCCCCTGTGTCTGGGTGTGCCACCCCGCGGCGCCCAATTTTCCACCACTACCCTCCCCCCCCCCCCCCCCCCCCCCCCTCCCTAGTCCAGCCCGCGTCAGTCGTCTGTACTCCGGCCGAGAAAGAGGGGGGGCGACGGTGCCAAGTCGGAAAACGCCTTTTCCAGTACGGCCGCCTCAGCTGTCGCTTCCAAGACTCTCGACAGGCGCGCGCACGCCACTTGCATGGCGAGACCTCGCACCACCCCTGCACGACATGGGGATGTGCCTGGGCACTAATGCGCCAACCAACAAACCACTTCAGAATTTACCTGTAATAACTCTTGTTGCACCAAAACTTGGAACGGCGTACATTGGCAAACTGTTTGCATTTATCCTTTCTTGTCCTTTTTACTTTTCTTGTCTTTTTTCTTTCTGATTTTTCAAAGTGGGGGCGGCCGAAGTGTGCTTTTGATTATCAGAGAAAGATGGTGGCATCGAGTCTGCGAAACGACGTTACACGCATTCTTTTCTACGACTTAACTCGGCAAAAAATCACACAAAACGAGACACATATTTTATGATTAAAAACAACCATTCTTTCTGGGAGTGGAAAATCTCTTGGGGCGTGAGGAGGGAGTGTTGGACGGATCGGGGGTCTGATCAACCAGAATACCAAAGGTGGGGGGGAAAGGGATGGGAGGAGGCAAAGGCGCGAATACTGGGAGGAGAGGCCAACTGTTGTCTTAGTCTGCAAATGTCAACGGCGAAAAAAAGGGGATCGGGGGATTCTGGCGGCGACGGCTGATGATGATGTGCCACTGAAAATTTGCACCACCATTCAATACTTCTGTGTACTCTGTACTGGCGAGGATAACAAGATCGTTTTCGGAAGTTACGAGAAAGACAGAGAGAGAGAGAGAGAGGAAGACTACATAGAATGCTACCCATGACGAGAGAGCAAAGAAAAGAGAAATCAAGATGCATGGCCGATCCCGCCATCGCAAGCACTGTTCAAACAACAGCTTTTGATCACTTCTCTCTTGCATACGAGCGGACCAGTATTCTTCTGCAGCTTGGGGAGACCGAGAGAGGAAACCAACCCAACCCAACCCAATCTTGCTTCGAGCTTGCATCTCGCATGCTCCAGCCTTCTCGGGAGGGCGATACCGAAGGACCAGTGGAGGAGCCCGCGTGCAAGCAAGGCGCTCCCGATCTGGCCTCCTTTGCGTAGGTAGCATCGCCGCGTTGCATTCTTGGAGAACCCTCAGCTGAGGTGAACCCTTCCTTTTCCTCTCCTCTGCGGCCTGCTCATCTCGGTTGGTCCTGCGGTGCTGATCGGCGGAGGAGGGGGGGGAACCCATTGGCCGAGCGGAAAATACCTTCCCCCACTTCACGCGCGTAACAGCCCGGCGAGAGAGAGCTGCAAAAGTGCGTGGTCGACATGTCTGTCTCAGATTCGGCGTGGTCCCCGCAAGGCCGTGCACGGGACGTCAAGCCAGGGATTGATTGGGCTCCGAAGCCCGGTCCTGTCAGGTCTCCTTGGCCAGACCTGTCATGATTCGGGCAGGGCAGGGGGGGTGGTGGGTGAAGGAGGCGGCGAACGAAAAGGTCGGTTCAGGCCGCCATGGGCGGGAGCCGTCTTTCCGTCATGACGAAGGCCCGAGGATGATGAGACGGACGAGGGGAGGGGAAGAAGAGTCAGGGGGGGCGATATCGTTGGAATCTAGGGGTTTGGGCGGGAGATGGCGATAGATGATGGCATGGCAGGGGGTTGTGCGTCAGGGGCAGGGGTAAAATGCAGCAAAGAGAGATGGGCAGCTTCGGGCAAGGCAAGGCAATGCAGGCGACCAAGGCGGGCTGGCATCGGAGCATCAGAGGAAATTCTCCGTCGGGTATGTCTTGCAAAATTTGGTGGCCGGGAGAGGCGGCCGTACGTATGCCGTGTAACGATGCAACCACAGATTTGCACCTTGGGGGCCGAGAAACGCCGCTGCTGCATAGCTTATCGACGATGCCGCTGCGATTTCTCGGTCTAGCGATGTAACCGTCCAATTTAGATGAGGAGGGAAGGATGGGTATTTGTTGGCAATCAGACAAGTCTATTTGATACTTCCCAAACAAGGATCTGGGCTGTAGGAGAACTACGTTGTTGATGTTTCTTCAAAATTCATTTCTTGGCACAACCTCACAATGGGCTTATTAACAGAAACTACCACGTTTTGTCTACCAAAGACTAAACAGAACTATCTCTCAATAATGCTGGGCGAACAGCAGGAATTGGGATGATAGACTGGCATAACATGACGTCCTGTTCGAACCAGATGTAGAAAGGAAGCACCGGCTAGATTTCCTTTTGCAAATTGACAGTACGGGACTGAAGGCTTCTCAAGAATCACTTATCAGACCCCGTAAAAGCGACCTTGGTTGACAGAGAAGATGATGATCATAGTGTGTATCTATCTATCAGCATGACTCTGATGTAAGCACGACACTCACACACATGTTTGGTGTTTCAACTCCTGGAGTTGTTATCGTCTCGTCTACGGGTTGGAGAAGAAAATCTTCAATATTGACGAGTATTTCAACACCCAAAGGATAACAAACATGCTTCTTTAGTCGCGCCACAGCCAGAAGGGTATCCATAACATGCAGCTGATCAGATGCGGACAGCTGCGCCATCTGGCGTGCTGCAGCTACCCATGTCGCGGGGTGTAACAATCAACGCCTCTGCAAGCAGTTGGGGGCACAATGCAGGCCTGTTACCATATCCGAGGTAACGTGCAGAACAGGCTCTTGTTTGCCGGGGAGAGATGCGTCTGGTAGGATCGATCTGCGGCTCAAATTGAAAAACCAAGCTGCTGCATGCCCGAGATTGGGAAATCGCGTGAGGACTGTCTCAAGCGATGGAAGGCAATCACAGTGACCCGAGATGCCGCCGATCGTATTGTCCGTCAGCCTGGCTTGGCGGCGAGTTTTGTTGCCGACAAAAAAAAAAGATTACAGGCTTCAGACGAAGTCAGCGGTTGCCCGGCCACGGCATCTTGAATTGCTTTTTTGGCTGGCCATGAATGGATTAAGGTGTGGTGGTGATGGGGAGGTTTGACAAATTGTGGGAGACAAGAGCGTGGTGAAATGGAAGGCCACGACCTTGAGGGGTGGGAAGCCGTTGCAGGCGCCGTGCGTGGATGTGGGGCCCCACCGGGCGTCGGCCGGCGTCGATTCTCGCTTCGGCCACGCGGGGACGGGGCCGGATTGGTCGGGCGAGGCGGCTGAGTGGGTCTTCGAGGCGCAGCTAGCGCGGCAGTGGGCCAGTGGCTGCACCTGACGTGCGCCCCTGGACGTTGGCAGTCTTTAGTCCAGTCGCTTTTGGGCGTTCAAGAACCAGCGGATACCTATCGACAGATCATTGTCGAGTATCTATCGTTTGGGGTTTTGAATGCTACAACTTACAAGGTGCAGGCCCTGTTCGTGGTGGCTTTTCGTCATTACTAGGTACCTACAACAGTCTCCGTAGCCGCCGAGACACCGGAGGCGACAGAGTACGTACCGAGCGACGCATTAGGTAATCCGGCCAGAACAAGCACAGCGTCTGTGGTTTCCCCATCGTTTCACGCTGCCCCTCATTGTTTATTCCTTCTGTGGTACGGACGAACCTGAACCGCGCCGGCATGCATGCGGCATGCCCAGGCGACATACGGCCGCACGGCTGACGTCAAGCAGCAGCCAGGCGATCCTGCCACTCAATGTGAGGCAGCAGAAGCAACCGGGCGGCCTGGGTGCCTGACAATCTGCCACCTGCCAATCTGTCAGTCTGAACACCAGAAAGGCCGTGCGGTTGTGTCCACTGTCGCCGGGCAAAATCCCATGGGGGCCACGTGCTGTCCGTCTGATCGCCTGCGCTTTGTTCGACTGCATCGACAACTTCATTACGACAATCGCCAGGCTGCTTCGCCTTCGCCTTCGCCTTCGCTTGCACCACGGCTCATTTCTGGCCAGCGACCCGACACCGTCATCCTCGCGCCATCGTGTGTTCTCTCTCTTCCGGACTGGAACGAGACCTGCATCATTCGCATTTCTTTCACAGCCCGCCCATCCCGCGTCCCTCACGCCACTTGCTTTTTCCGACTCTCAATCGATACCGCCACGCATACGGTGTCGCCTTGCTTCCCAGTCCGTACGCCTTCCGCTCGCTGGCCTACAGCGCCCGGTGAAGTGCCGACGGATCGCCCGCTGCAACCCATCGTCAAGCTCGTCTCCCCCGGCGCGATATTTCGGGAACAAACGCACCCCCCTGTGTTTGCCGCCTTTGATGCCCGTTTGGTGTCGACACCTGCCCGAAACACACGCCGACACGGTCACAAACTGTTTCATCACGTGGTAGCAACTTATGATCCCAGACTAGATTTGCCTTTCTTCCATATCGGGGGGTCCGGTAAAGAAACCTACCGCAAGCATGGCCGAACTGCCATCGTACCAGGATGCCGTCAGCAGACTCGACTGGCTAGAGCTCGTCGCCCCGTACGTCGAGCACAAGGACTTTGCCAGTCTTTGTTCTGTGAGCAAACGCTTCCACGCCGTCTTTGCGCCCCGCCTCTGGAACGACCCGCTGGTCACCGTTCGACGGTTGGGACTAGATCCAAGCGACGGTACGTTTGTCTCAGCCCACACCCTGTTCCCCCATGTCCACTGACAGACGGCTTCTATTTTGGCCGCCGGAAAAAAGACCTCGACTGGTACCTGACTTTTGTTTTCGACCGCATCCAGCGCCTAAGGCAGTCGACTCGGGCGCTCATCACCACCCTCGACTTCCGCAACTTTGCCAAGGATACCGCCCACTTCTCGTCGGACAATAGCACCAGGACAATATCGGAGACTTTGCGCCGTTTACCCAGAATACTCCCTAGCCTTCGCTGTGTCTTGTTCGATGGTCATGTCGAAGCCGATCCGGCCTTCCTCATTGCTACCCCGCCTTCCGAGCCTGTGACCAAACCGCCAGACCATGAGCAGCGGTTGTTGGTGCTCAGCATGGCCCAATGCGAGACGCAGTTGCCGTCGACCTTCTTCATGTCGGACAAGATCCAGCACCTGCTCTATCTCGACGTCTCCGGCCTTCCGGGCTCCCTGCAGCCGCTGCTAGCGGCAGCTGACGGACGCCGCCACCTGTCCCACCTGAAGATTTTCAAGGCAAGGCGGCGGGAGATCAACGACGGACTTGCCATGCAGCTCTTCCAAGCCTTCAGAGCCACATTGTGGAGCTTGGACATTAGTGAGAACAAGATCACAGATGCAGTCCTCGAACGATTTGTTGCTTTGTGCTTCAACAGTCCTTCTTTGCGGTCTCACTCCAGATTCAAGACGGAGGGCAAGCTCGTATCCGACGGTCACGGCAGTGATTCGCATGGCCGATTCATGTCTATCCAAGAGTCTGACTGGAGCGGCACCTTTGCCCACCCGGAACGGCACTTTGTCGATGCCCCCATCTACTCTGCTGATGCAACTCGGGACCTGCAGGAGGACGAAGCAGTCCGGTCCAATGGCAGGACCGCCCTGAGGCGAGACACTGTGGATCACATTAAGGCCGCAGTCGCGGGAAGCATGTACCAGCCGGTGCCAGACTGGTCCGACGTGCCTCATCTCGACGTCTGCACGGCGCCCACCGGTATCACGCATCTGCATCTCTCAGACACGCCAGTCACATCTGCGGGCGTAGAGAGACTGATGAGAACCTCTCGGGGCCAGATAGAAGAGTTGTCGTGTGATGGTGCACTGTTCGAGCCTGTGCAGGCGTCTGATGTGAAGCAGCCTCTTCCGTGGCCGAAACGCATGAAGCTCTACGGCATTCTCGGTTGTGCGCACATTTTCAGACCGGTTTTTTCATCAAACCTCCGGGTACTGCGTATACACCATTCCTTTGTGACCCAAATACCGACACTGGAGGTCGAAGGCCTCTCTACCATGGCACGCCTCTGGGTAGCGGAGACTGCTATCTGGGAACGGTCCAAAAGGGCATTACCGCAAGCATTCGAACCCGACATGAATCCTCGATTGACCTCTTTGACCTTGACTAACATCCCCCGCCGCTCCAATGGGCCTTTGATTCAGAGATTACTCCATTTTCTCCAGTTGATGGGATTCCAGGAACGAGCGATACGGGAGACGTCGCAGTCTTCGTCCCGGAGAAGTCCTGTGCTCCTTCGCGGTCTGCGTCGACTGCGCTTAGAGTTTGAGCCGGATCCCATCGAGGATCCCGCGGGATTCTCAACGTCGGACGACCTCGACGCAGAAGGATTGATGGCCATGGACGAAGGCGAGGGCTTCAGCTTCTTCGGCGATGAGCGGCCCCAGCCCCGCTCACAAAGCGCCACGAAAAAGCAAGCGGTAGACAGCCATGGCACTGCCACGCACCTGACCGAATCCCCAACAGGCCGGCTGAATCAGTTCCCCTTCAACGAGTTTGAGGGCGAGTACATGGATTATTCTGACAGGTGGTCCGGGCAGCCGTATGACCGCAAGGTCTGGATTGGCCCCGGCGTACTGGGTCCGAATCCGAGTATCAACGATTACATGAAGCTCGTCACGCACTCCTCACTAAGAACCAGAGTTGGCCCCGCGACTCCTGCACACGTCAGAGCCGGTGTACCTGCCGGGGTGCTGCTCTTTCTTGCCGCGTGGGACGCCATCATCATGCCGGTGGAGTTGAAACCGCCAACGACGGCAGAACTCCACGGAATGCAGGACGTTCTAGCGGCGCTGAAGGAGTTCCGTGCCGAAACGAGGGCTGACTACGAATTCGCCCGGAAGGCGGCCGTTGGACCCAGGCCCTTTTTGCGCGGGCATTTCTTCTGGTTCGGCAGGCTTGAGGTCTCCGCCCAGCAGAGCATGGCACACTATCGAGCGCCTAATTATTGGCGGTAGAAGGTTTCAACAATCTGTGCAACGACTTTTTGACTCGTGTATATTTGTACAGACCAGCCTTTTTTTTGGTCATTTGTGATATATACTTGTTTTGAAATAAGTATGAACAGGCAGAAGGATGGGCTTTAGGTTAAGACAGATTCCAAATCCACATGTCTGTCTCAGAGTGAAGAGTCAACCATCACCCGGTTTGCTGATGTAAGCGCCCCCAACGTACGTCTGTCTACGAGAGCTTGGCAGAGTAGGCGGTGGTGGTGAACTTGGCGTTGGAGCCGACAAAGGGCTCGGTGCCGGCGCCGATGCTCTGCAGGATCTGCGACGAGGGGAGGCCCTGGCTGTTGATGAGGTAGGAGATGAAGGCCTTGAGGTCGCCGCTGAAGCTGCCGACGTTGCTGGGGGCGACGAAGCTGAAGACGGTCATCTGGCCGTTGGTGCCCTTGTACAGGTTCCAGGTGCGGCCGGCGACGTTGGGGGTGGCGATGGTGCTGCCGGTGGCGCTGATGGGGCCCGCGCCGCCGAGGGAGCCGAGCCAGATCATGATCTCGTACTGGGGGGACCCGGAGGCCGTGGAGGAGGTGAAGAGGTCGTAGGCCACGTTGGCGACGAGGCCGCTTCCGGAGTAGCTGGACAACAGTCAGACGGGTCGTCACATGAATGAATGCCTATAGCCCGGCGGCGCGTTCACTGTAAAGAGGTAGACTCACCTCCAGGTCCAGGTCGAAGGGATGCTGCCGATGGCGCTCAGGGCCTTCTTGCTGATGCTGACGACGGCGTTGGCGTACGACTTGACGTTGTACTGGCCGCCGGACCAGGACCAGGTGGTCGACCACTGCAGGTTGCTGCCGGACATGCCGGTCAGGGTGGTGCACTGGCTGCCGGAGCCGGAGGAGGCGCCCCAGAGGTTGTTGTAGACGGTGTAGGTCGAGGTCACGGCCGAGTCCCACTGGCCGCAGAAGGTGGTCGCGCGCTTCTCGACCGTGGGCGTCGGCGTGGCGAGGGCCGTCAGGGGGAGGAGGGCGAGGACGGCGGAGAACTTCATCGTGGCGGCGGTCGGTCGGTCGTCGGTGTTGTGGTGGGGTCTTCGGGACACGGAACGGGGGCTGAGTCTTTGGATTGACGGGATGAAGGATGATCACTGGCGATCAACTGTTTTATATAGTTTGTCCGGTGTTCTATTTCGCCCAGTTGGCTTTTCAAAATTGACCACCGACTTTCCGTTATACTACCGCCCCATCATTCATCTATTCCTCCACAGGGCCGCCCTTGCCGTCTGGCGTCGTCCACGTGGGTTGGACCGTATACCCGCACGAATGGTCGCGACGGTGACGCTGCCGTCTTCCATGAAGTCTGAGCTTACCTTCCCTAAATTGCATCGGAACGGGAGGTCACGAGAGGGTCAGCCCCTGTTGGATTTCACCGGTGGTCTACCTGTTGCGACGATGATCATACCCTCTCCTGATTTAACGTCCCTCGCCGTGGTGACTCGACCGTAATGAAACGTCCCAGCTAAGGTTTTGGGTGGTTTCCATTGGCGGCCCTGACAGAGTAAGCTTTCCAGCTCTCTGGCGGAAGCCGGATGTCGGGGGCGACCCAACCATCTCCGGGGGTCGTGGAAACCACGAATCAGGGGAACCCGGTTGTTGGGGGTGACCGGGGCCCAGGTTGAGATGACGAAGTTGAGTTGACTTTCTCTAGACTTCTTGGGTCTGCAAATCAGACTCGGTAGTCTGGGACAGTTTATTGACCAAAAGCGGATAAAGACTCAGCCTCTGTGAGTACTTTATGATGCCGCTCGAGAGCATCTTGGCATGATTCTACAGTCTGTTTCTTCACGTCCAACGCTCCGTTGACGAAGCCAAGAGACACCTACCACCGCACTGCCGACATTACTTGGCGCCCCGGGCCGCATGAAGCCTCGCGAGACGGGATTCGAGGAATTGATGGGTGAGTTTTTCACCTCCCCTGGTTCTGGGATTGGGGACTGCCGGCAAATGCGGGGTTGACTGCCGTATCCGCCCCCGGGAGTCCGAGGTTGGGGTTGCAGGCGGGATCAAGGCACCGCCATTGGCGGGATTGAGGAAGCGTCTTCATTTAGAGGAAACATCCGAGGTTTGTTCTTGTTGAGCTTTCCGTCGCGACAGCCCTTCTTTCTTCGGCGAAGTTGCATGAGAGTTGATGTTTTGTGCGTACAAGACGGACGGAAAGTAGCCCAACGAAGGATGTGGCTACATGGGTTGATGGCGATCGGCAAAAGTTCCGGGGCGGACTGCTCCGCGCACCGATTGATGGGCAACGAATTACGTACGTGGACACATCCGTCTCTGGATATCCTGCTGCTGGTACCTACCTATTGCCGTTGGGCTGGGGGCTCTTGGCAAGTCAGCTTCTGCCCAGACTCGTTTGGTCGTTCTCAGTATCGGCCCAGGATCTCTCTCCCTTGTCACATGTGAATTGAACAAACCCCCCGAGCAGTTGCTGTTGACGTCACGCTCGGTGATTGCAAGAGGCGAGGGTTACCCTCCTGCTCTGGCCAGATCTTTCCAGAACTTGTCAACTGAGGATTACTCGACCTCATCTCCGGCCGAGAAACAAGCAAAGTGCGAGTATCGCGGATGGAAATACGAACGGCCAGCCGAGACGGCAAGACAACTTCAAACGAAGTGTTTTCAGTAACTCGAACGCCATGGCTGAAAAGAATAGGCGCCAGCTGCCTCCAGTTTCCGGCCCTCGCGGGGGAGGACACCAGCCAAGCCCCGTGAGCCGGGTGGAAAACCTGTGGAGGGAAAAACGTTGTTCAGCCGTTGTGGCATCATGATAAGTGAGCATTTGTGTGAATACTTGGTTTTTTCACACGCTTTCGCTAGTCTCGGGACAAAGAGTTGGGGGTTAGAGAAAATACGAAGTTGAGAAGTGAGAGAGTTTGTGATATTTGGTTTTTTTTTCCCACCACGCGGTTCGTTAGTCTGCTAAACTCGGAGGCACAACCACTCTAGTTTTACCACTGCAATTTTTTATTTTTCTCGGTATCTGCACATCTGCCTCGCGTGGTCAGCAGCGTTTTCATAAAATGAGATGTGAGAGAGAGAGAGGAATTGAGTTCACAGTTGGGCCTCATGGCGCCATCCAAGACGGTCGCCCGTCGAAAATTGAACGCCTCTTCAAGGCTGGCTGACTGGCTGGCACAGGCAGGGGAAGGGGGCGGCCAGACAGCCATTCACCCATTGCACGATACGTCTGTGGTATCCTGCAGCTTCTTCCCACAATCTGGGAAGATCGACCGCGGACCCTGGCAGATTGTCTTGAATGGACGTCTAGCCTTTCCTCCTTTGGCTCTTGCTTGCCCCTGAGCCGCGGACGTGCGTCGTGCCTGACGCCAGTGGATCAAACGCGTCGCGACTGGGGGAGGGGGAGGGGGGTCCCACGATGATAAGTAGCGAGAGTGGTGACGGTTGGGAAGGGTAAGGGAGGGGTGTGCCGGCATCTAGCGGCGGACTCAGCTGAGTAGCGTAGCCGAAAGAACGGGCTCAACTTTAATCTGAGGACGTTGCTTTTTTCGGACATGGGGGGGCGTGTGAGACGGTTGATTCTTGCTGGCCAAGTCATAACGGCACAGGAGGAGGGTCGGTATACGGCGGAGGCGGATCTGGCCCCCGAGGAATGCGATTTGAGTTGTTGTGAATCCCTGAGGGCGACTCAACACCGGCACACTGTCTCATCTGGCGTGCGTTCCCGATCGGAAGGAGAACAGGGGAGAAGGCAGGATTCCTGTGCGGGAGGGAAATGGGGGTTCCACGTGTTTGGGACCATGTGCGGCTGGGCACCGGAGAGAGGCTCAAAAACGCTCCAGCGGGAGGACGGAAAAGGGTGGTGTAGGTGAAGCCGCACTGTGGCAGGGGTCGACGAGAGACGGGCTGAGACACATGGCCGCCCATCGGCCGGGACGGCTTCCACGGCTTGTCCTGGGCCTGGCTTGGATTGGGCAGATCGAGGAACGGACACTACCGGGGAATGAACGGGTAAATCGCGCTGGTCGGACCAACACTGCGCTCTTCCTCGGTGGCTTGGCTCTGGACTGGACCTAGCTTCTCTCTATGTAGGTCTGGTATCTTGGTACGTTCCTGTCAGCGACTCAACTTGGATTGGCATCGAGACAAGACGGACGGGCAGGTGTCGGATGAGGCACTTACTTGGAAGCCGAACCAGGCCTCTTGTCTGGTTTGTTTCCATTGTTTTCCACGGGGGCTAGGCGTGGTTTCGGTGAGCCGACCACGCGCGTCTTGCTTGTGGGAGGAATGTTCTGTCTGAGGAACGCCTCCAAGGGGAGTTTCATGAAAGGCTTTGTCGTGGCAGACGGCGAACGGCTGATGGCGGACCTGCAACGGTTCGGGCGATGCTTGTGTGGGCCGTTCTTCTTTACGCCAAGTGCCGATCTCACCTGACGATACGACAGTCGGACGGGAGACGAGATGGGGCTTGATACTTCTGTGTCTTGTGGCGTTCCTCCTCCTGTGCGTTTCACTGCGTGATATCTTTCACAAACCGCTCCACGTCCGTTTTGCATGTGGGCTGGCTGACGGGCGCGCTGTCTGGGTGCTCGCCATACGCATGTCTCCGCCACATCTGCAAGAGAGCGAATTGGGACGGCCATGATTACGTCTGGTGGTTAGGCTCCCCGCCAAGTCCGCCTCCAGGGACGAGGCTACCGGGCGACGCTAGGGTATGCAGGAAGATGGGATCCGGGGAATGCGGCGTTCAGTGAAAGGTGTGGTGGATGTGCGAGCTTGTCCTCCTTTGGAAAGGGGGGGGAGAGATGCCTCTCCGAGTTCCTCGTCCTTGGTCTCGGATTCTGCGTCAACTCGGTTTTCATGGGTGTTTACTGGGTTTTCCGGCCCCCACTTGAACTAGTATCTTTTATTTTCTGGAGGGGCCACGCCAGAACAGGTTTAACGGCCTGGAGACTTGGGGTTTTTGGGAGAGCCTCTGGGCGAAGAGTATTTGCGATTGGTGCATTAGCGCCGCGGAGCTGAGCAGCCGCAGGAGCCAGGGCTTACCCAGCCCTCGATCGAGATCCAAAGTAAAGATGACGGCACCGAAGGCTCTCCTGACGGCAAGGCGGATATGTGAGTTTGTGGGAGCGGCTGAAGTCCGAGGATGCTGTTGGGCTGCCCACAATCATGTCGACTGACCTTTAAGGACGGAGAATGACAGTAAGCCTCCAGACCGCTCCAGAGTCTTGGCCTCTGCATGGGGCCAAGAGGGCGTTGGAACGAGAGGTTTCCGTTGATGCTTTTTCTGCGTACCGTTTTGCCTCTGCACCCACGCCGGCAAAGGTTGAAGAGGCTGTTCAGATCAAACCATCAAGACATTTGCGCGCCTTATGGCGTCCAGTGAGTGAGCTGAGCGTTACCCCAAGCCTCCTGCTTGAGGGTGCTCGCGTTGGAACTGAACTGAGCGCCAGCCACCGTCGAGAGCGAAGAGCTTCAAAGTCGCTCCTCGCAACCTGCGTCATATTCAAGTGATGAAGAAAAGGTGATGCAATCATGAATGGCTGAAGTCCCTGAGGGAACCTGGAATGCCACCGAACGGACACAATGCCGCATACCTAGCGGGTTCAGCCCATTCTTACACCTGAATACTCTTTTCTCCATCGTTGGCTCTGAAATCTTGCCTATTATTCGGTCAGCGGCTTGTCTTCTGGCCATGCGATCGTCGTCACTGTCCATCACAACTGTTGAGATATTACAAACCAGATTTTTTTTGTCGACTGTGCAGCTTGGTACCTATGTGGGAAGGTGTAAGACTATTTCTTTGGTGTATGAACCTGGGCCTTATCCCACTCATTTGACCAGACTACATTACCTTGACAAGTCCATCATCACATCGGCAAGGGAACTTGTGATCAAACTATTCTCAATTTACTCTGACAGCCCTCGTCAAAATCATTGAAATTGGAGTGCTCTGTAGTCACCACATGTATACTGACTTTGATGGACCGGCTGCAAAACAAAGTTCAGTTCAAATGCGTCCCAACAATTTTGGAACCACCCAGAACCCGTCAAAGTTTTAAAACTCGTACTGTCACTTGATCCCAAGACTTGATAACAAAATTTGATTGTATCTTTGTGAATTCAACCAGTTTTTACTTGGGCAGACTGTAACGTAAGACTCAGACAAGAAGATTCAGGCGACTGCAGGCATACGGCACTTCTTTCTCCAAACAAGACGGCTGTAGTTACAACACCCTTCCCTTGAGTTATCACGAGAAAGGTTGAAACGGCCAAACATAATTTTGAACGATGATATGATGAGCATTAGTCTCTCGTAGAAGAAGTTCCGTGCAGGAGTTTCGGAGACAGGAAAAGGCAATTCGGATCTGGGTACTTACATGCACCCATATAGTCGTCTACACTCCTTTTCATCAACCTGTAGAAGTCGGAGATGAGATTGAATTAATGTTCATAAGCCTACAACGGGGATAATAAGGTGCCCGCAAGAAGAAAAATTATCAGGCAACCTCGCAATATCGTGCCCTTGCAGCAACCAACCGCTGCAACTCGCAGAACGCAGCACCCCCTCTTTACTCTTGAGAAACAAATCCACACATAACTATTGATACAAAAATGAGATTCAGAGCTGCAATCCCATCTTGTCTCATCCTTCCAGCCAGCGTCCTAGCAGGCTACAAAGACGGGCCAACTGGCTTGGATAAGCTCCCCGATAACAAGATACTACCCCTTCAGCAAGCCCCAGAGTGCTGGCAACAGTGTTTCCAGTCAGAAAACCATGCATACTACGGAAACGACATAAATAAATTAGTCAACGAGCGTTCTGCGAAGACAAGGGTATGGCATTGCGATGGTGGCATCAACACTGGCTAACGAACTGCGCTCGGTCTGCTTGCACTGAAGCAACTAAAAGAGATGGTGATAACGCCAGATTATGGTTCAATAGTATTTGCCGAAGGGAATCCAGGAATAAATGAAGTTGTTACGAATTCCCTAAGGGCGCAAGATCGCCTCCGCAAGGGAACTTGGAGCTGCAAGATCGACGGAAACAAAGTCTTTTGCCATAAACCTAGAAGCGTATGCGGCAACGGAAGAACTAGAACATTCGCCCCAGGAGCTGATATGACAGAGCTGACCATGACAAGATACAACTGCTGATGATCAAATGAGGTGTTCATGAGGGACTTAGTCGACGGAACAAAACAAAAGTATCTCGGCCTACACAACCTAGACTGTGACAACTTAGTCGCCGTTCCTCCTCTTATTCATTGTCAACAGAGACTATATTGAAGTTAGAACAATTGGATTGATGATTATTCACAACGTTGTACGTCGGTCCGTCTAATGCTTCTGGAAAAAGAACAATTGTATTGCAGCATGCCAGTTTGCAGACCGGAATGCAATTCGATATTGAACAAGTTGAATTAAAGAATATTGAAAACGAATGAGGAAATACTAAATTACTACCTTACCGGGAATAGGTGGGGGCAATGTACTGTCGTAGACATTCAACAATTATCGCCCAACTGTCAACAGTCATAGCGCAGCTGGCAGCAGTTGCCGTGGGCGCAATAGTTGCTGGGAGTTGCCGACCGTTGCCAGCTGCCCGGGCAGTGGGCAGGCCAGGGCAGTGGGCAGGCCAGGGCAGTGGGCAGGCCAGGGTAGTGGTAGTGGGCAGTGGGCAGGCCAGGGTAGTGGTAGTGGGCAGTGGCGGGCAGTGGGCGGTGGCAAGTAGTGGGCGGCAGCGGCAGTGGGCAGTGGCAGGTGGGCGCAGTGGGCAGTGGGCAGTGGCAGTGGCTGCAGCAGTGGGGTGGGCAGGGCAGTGGGCACGCGACCCTACTTGTAGAGGTTTTTTGACAACATTAGTAATCAAAAAATATGTAGCTTAATTAATCGCAAGGTCCTAGGTTCAAATCGTAAAATTCGCGTTTTTAATTAGTCAGAAAAATGAGGTTTAGTGGGTACTCTCATTTTTCTTTTTATATCCCCACTTTTCCAGCAATATATCACACGCCGAACCACCTGAACAGTGGGGATCAAGAAGGCGACAATGATTTTTATTGTTTGTAGTTGGCTGGTGTACTTATCCACCACGCTGAAGCAAGATGAGAAAAGCGAAGCAACGCAAATAGTTGAACAGAAATCCGCTTTTGCTCTCAGATCCGGCCCGTATGTCGGCAACGCAGAACTGCCAAGCAAAGAACAAATTGCATTATTTCGATGGGTATACGCGAACATAGAAAATGATTCTTGTTGAATGTTTCCGAATTATTCCAACATCCAAACAAGGAGTTTCTCTACCACTCATGTGCACGCTGGGGGCGCTGCTCGCTAAATTGACTGGTCCGATCCTCCATCGTCACCTCAATCTCGTTTGACACCACAATTCCGTTGTGCGGCTTGCTTCCAGGCGTAGGCGACGTCGCGTTCTTGATGTTGTTCATCTTGACGTCGTACATGATGCGCTCCTCGCTCTCGGTAAACGTCATGTTGGCGGTGATCGGATTCGCGCTAGGGGGCCCGGTGCGGCGATCTCGGCTGCGGGACTGTCCGTTGCCGCCACCAATCGTCTGGAACCCGCTTGGCGTCTTGTAGGTCTTCTTGGAGGAGCGCAGCACGCTGGGCCAAAGAGGCTGAAGCCAGGTTCGGATAAGGGGGAAGATCATGGGTAGGTTTGTTGTGACGACCGCAACGAATGTTTCGCGCGTGCCCCAGGTACCGGCGAGTTGCGCACCGTTAACGGGATCCTGTTCGCATCGCAAAGTCAAAAACCGATTCATAAAGCGCAAAGGGAAAATATGAGACTTACCACTAGCACAAATATGCTCTTCAGAGTAGCACAGACCAAGACGAAGATGCCCGCACCAAGGACTATGGTTGAGGCAATCTTCTTGATAAGCCTAAGAGTAGACTCCCAAAGAAGTGGGATAGGAATCAAGATCAGGTAGATATCGGTAGAAACATTGGCGGCGAATGAAGTCCAGATGATTGGCAAGGAGACGGCGGCTTGGCATGAGTCTGGTGAAACAGGTGTCAGTTCAAGTTGCTGCGAATGCCATCGTTCCGCGCATTCTAGACGACGACTTACTTCCAGGATTCGGGCTAATTTGCCAATACTTATTGAATGGAATGCATGCAAGAAAAACAGCTCCCATAGATGCGAGGAAGGTTGCAAGAACAAGACCGAAGCCAATCCAGATCCGAATGCGGTACCGCCGACCAAGACCTTCCTGAGGGAGCGTCAGCCTTCGCGTTTGCCTGGGAAAAGAGTTCAGGTAGCCGATTGCTTACCGTCAGCCGGATGTAGAAGAAGAGCATGGACAGTTTCAACAGCCAGATGAGTGCCGAGTAAGTCGTCCACCCGGCGACCTGGATCTTGGATCCGATGATTCTATGTCGCATCTCAATTAGCTCGTGTTGTCATGCTTTGGTTAGATAGAACGCACCTCAGTTCGTACTCCGGATCGCTGGGAGACAGCGCTGCACGCTCGTCGTCCGTCATGCCGTTGTTGGCGAGGCCGTGGGCGATATTACCGACTTCATACGCCAAGGTCGATTGGATAGTATAGAATAGCTAAACAGGTTGAGATCAGCAATGATCTCCGATGAAGCAGGACCGTGCCTGGGAAATCTCATCGACGTACAGCGGCAGCCCAGGCGAGATAATCGTCGGCTCGGAAGTTGCGGAAGCCCACTGCCTTAGCTCGGGCATACGTCCTCAGAAATGTCACGATCATGCCAATGCCATAAAGTGTCCACGCCTCGATCGTCATCCGAAGGGCGGCAGCGGCAGCAGCCTCTGCGGCAGCCTGAGCTGCCGGGTCGAGGGGCTCAGCACTTGATGACATTTTTCTCGGCGTCTTGGTGTCAAATGTCAATTCGGATGAGCAAGGGTCGCGCGAGGAATCGAGATCGGCGAAGAGCTGCGGCTGTGAGAGAACGACGACCACAAGCCAAAAGGAAGGAAAGACTTTTAGAAATTACATCTGTACAAATATGTCATCAAGTCCACAGAAAAAGAAACGACGGGGGACATGCGCAAAACAGCTGGATGTTTGACTCAGGGTCTGCGATACGGCACTACTGCACCGTATGTGCTTGGGACTGGAGGATAGGGCATTGGAAACCGAGGAACAGGCTTGAACGTGGCAAGTATGGGCGCAGAGTCGCAATAAACGCAACTCCTGTGAATATCTGCAACGAAAACTTCGGTCACTACCAGGTACTATGTGCAAGGCGAAAATGTGCTATGGATGTTGAACCAGGGCCCCGGGCCATCTGGGTTTGCTGCATGACCCCATCTCCGAGATGCGACACGGTGAACCAAAGTCTGTGTCAGGGGGATCAGCTGGAGGAGTAGACGCAAGTGACAGATGATGCGGCTTAGCCATAAGCCTCCCGGGACCCATGAACATGTTCCCTCGGAGGAACGCCGATTCTAGTGAGCAGTACGTACGTGGTGTGCTGCTGCAACGGTGATGGCACCGGAAGACGTTGCACTTTGCCTAGCCTCGTCTGGTGTTTCCCAGCGTCCGCAAGCACAAACACGGATTGCGTTTCTTCTAATTCGCCATTCGTCCGGTGATCCGGTTCCGCGCATACCCAGCCGGCTTCACTTCGCAAGACAAGGATTTTGCACTTTAACAACCGGATTTTACTCCACTGGGGTCCAGTGTCTCTGCTTCGTTCAACCTCACTAGCGGGTCGTGATCAGAAATCTTGGGCACATCTCACTTTTGAGTCTGAGGGTCGGAGCAGCTGGCCGTTGTCGTACCAGGCCGCCTCCACCTCGCCGAAGAACATCGTCTAGTTTGACCGTCGAAGGAGGGACCTCTCCACTCGCCCAGGTAATAGATCAGGATGATGAGAACTGAGCCCTGTCGGCCCCTGACTCGGCTAGCGTGTGAATGCGTACAACTTCCCCTGACCCTTGCAAGGGGCCCGAGCGACGACGGCTATGCTTCCCCGGCGTCGAGCATCCCCACCTCTAATACTTTTCTTTACGATGAGGTAATACGGGAACCTCGGGGGATGTGTGGAGGGGGCGGGGACAAAAGGGGGCCGATTGTCAGTGCTGAAGGTTGTCCGGTTCGGAAACACAGTCGAGCGGCATTTTGTTTGTCCTGAGACTGAATGAGTAGAGTCCTCCGGCCGAGAAACCTGATCTTAGACGGTAACCCGAATGTCTGGTCGACCGGTGTACCAAGAACGCAAGTCATGCTGGGGTCCGAAGGATTGGATGACAGGTCATAGCGGCCCGAGAGGTAAAAAAATCTTCGACGGCAGTCAGGCGGCACAGACAGACTTCGGGAAGCATGTTCCTTGGTCCTGGGTGATTGATGTTGACACTCAAGTGTTCAGACATCAAACATGGACCTCGGAATCTCTTGCCATCGGTCCCCTGTGCTGACTTCCTAGCTCCAAGGTCTCACACCACCATAGACAACTAACTCAAGACATCAAAACGTTCCCACGATCAAAGAAACCCCTCGAACCGTGATGCGCCGGCGGCTGTGCCTCTGTGGTGTCCGTCACAAAGCAAAGTGCCGAGTTGCCGAGGATGAGAGGCTCATTTTGCTGCTGTGCCGCACCGAGAGCAGGCCGGTGGGAGGAGAGGGGACGAGGGGCAAGAAGTGGAGTTTTCTTCATCATCCCGACTTGTGTAGGATTGTGGCACAAGCGTTGCATCCGGAGCTTTTGCTCTTTCACCAAAGAAACTTGGCGCCATCAGTTGTGGCAACCGTTGGGAGACACATGGTTTTACGTGGTACGGGCCGCAGGATTTGCAGCGACCGAAGCCGAGCCTTTTCGCGCCGCTCAGACTCGATATCGAGGGTAACCCTCGGCGTTTGGGTCCGCCACAGCGTCGATGCTGATTGGGAGGGGTCCAAATGAATGCAACTGAGGTACAAAATGGAGCAGGGGATGGACACGTGGACCTGACCATGGAAATAGCGAAGACTCTCCATTGCAACGAGGGAATTGAAGTCATCTCTCAACGAGGAAATGTTTGCGTAGACGGGTTATCGCATCATTAGTGACCGGAAAGGCGCGTAAACCTGGCCCTTATGCCCCGGGATAGGTTGGCCAGGTCCAGATATCGACGAGGGTTGTGAGGACCTTTTACCCTCTTTGGATCCTCTTCGGCTCCAACTTGGCTCTGCGGCCGAGCGGTCCAAAAGCAAGGCCACATGCATGATGTACCAATGCTAGGCCCGGGGGGGACCACCTTTCGTGCAAGGGATTGACCGAAATTAAGAATACATGCAGCGTTGCGACCGGGAAACTTGGCTTACCCACGACTGCGACCACATAACATGGCGGAATAAATATTGGGCGATGCGCGCGCTACGTGACAGAAGGAAAGGATTCCTGCGCGAGGTACGCTCAACCATCGGAGGGGCCTGTTCAGTCACTACTGGTTACCGCCATACACTCTTTCTTGGTACCTTCGTGTTTTTCTCCTGTGGTCGGGGTTGCATCTGAGCCGATAACTAGGAAGCCGTTGCAACCTTGAGTATCGAGAGGTTTATCTTTCGCCGATCCGGCTCACTTTGGTGTCACACTTGTTTCTGTCCCCCCTCCCCTCCCGTTACAATGCATCGATTCAAGATGGAGGTGCTCACAGCTGTGGCTGCTTGGGCTATCACCTCAGCCTGTCTGAACGTTCCCGTCGCCCGCCAGTTGCTCGGGGGTATCTGCCCAAGGGACACTGCCGACCTCGGTGAGAAGCTCTCGAGCACTGCCAAGATCTACCAGCCGGGCTCGGCCGAGTTCGTTGAGGCTTCGACTCGTTGGTCTAACCTGAACGCACCCACGGTCAACCTCGTTGTTGTTCCTGGCACCGAGGAGGATGTTGCTGAGACGGTAAGTGTCTACATTCGTCCATGCAAAGCTTTCGTATGCTGACTCAACTAGGTCAAATTTGCCAACGAAAGGAACCTTCCCTTCCTCGCGTACAATGGTGTCCACGGCGCCATCACCACGCTAGGAAAGATGCAGAACGGCATCGAGATCTACCTCAACCAGCTCAGCGGTGTCGAGGTCTCCGAGGATGGCAAGTCTGCAAAGATTGCAGGCGGTACCCGGTCCAAGCTTGTCACAGACACTCTCTGGGAGGCCGGAAAGCAGACTGGTAAGTCAACATTTCCGCACAACCGCTAGCAAAGACGGACCGCTGATGTCATGACTAGTTACTGGCACCTGCGAGTGTGTCAGCACTCTTGGACCTGCTCTTGGAGGTGGCCACGGTTGGCTGCAAGGCCACCACGGCCTTGTCGCCGACCAGTTCCTCTCCATGAACATCGTCCTGGCCGATGGAACCATTCAGACCATTGACGAGACCTCTGACCTCTGGTGGGCCGTCAAGGGCGCTGGCCACAACTTTGGCATTGTCACATCGGTCAACGTCAAGATCTACGACATTGAGCACCGCGACTGGGCTGTTGAGACTTTGATCTTCAGCGGCGAAAAGGTCGAGGAGGTCTACCAGGCCGCCAACGAGCACCTGCTCAAGAACGGTACTCAGCCTGCTGATATTGTCAACTGGTCGTACTGGCTCAACAACCCTGATGCCGACCCCGAGAACGTGAGTACTTGCCTCTGATCGAAAGTATCGCCTCATCTAACCGCATTTTTAGCCCATCATTCTTTTCTGGATCATCCAGGAGGGTGTTACCACCGTTGATCCCATCTACACTCAGCCCTTCCACGACATCGGACCCATCTCAGCTGAGCCTACCGCTGGAACTTACCTTGACCTTGCCGCCTGGACTGGAATCGCTCTCGATTCTATCCCTTGTCAGAAGGCTGGTCTGAACAACCCCCGCTTCCCTATCTACGTTGAGTCGTACAACATCGAGGCTCAGCGCAAGGCCTACGACCTCTTTGCCTCTTCCATCAAGGGCTCCTCCCCCTTCAACAACTCTCTCTTCATGTTCGAGGGCTACTCCGTCCAGGGTGTACAGGCCATTGACAGCGACTCCACTGCCTTCGCCTACCGCGGCGACAACCTCCTTTTCGCCCCTCTCATTACCTACACACCCGGCGGCGCGGAGCTCGACCAGCAGGCTGCTGACCTGGGCAACCAGCTTCGCCACATCATCCACGAGGGCTCTGGCCGCGACGAGGTTCACGTCTACCTCAACTACGCCTTTGGTGACGAGACCCCTGCTGAGTGGTACGGCGCCGAGCAATGGCGCCAGGACCGCCTGAAGTCTCTCAAGGCCAAGTACGACCCCCGAGGCAAGTTCAGCTTCTACGGCCCGGTGGCTTAAGTGCAGTGTTCAACTGCACGAGGGCCGAAGACGTGTGTTTCATAGTGCCCGATAAATAAACTGGCAATATTCCCAATGCTGAGGGTCATGTAACCTTCTTGCCGTGGTGAAAAAAGGTTGGAAATCCTATTTGTGATTCAGCAGCCATGCGAATCGCGATTTACTCAATCCCATACGATTCGATGCGAGAAGATACCTATGTGAACTTCACACCAAAATCCGCGGACTTATTCTTTGCCTGAGTCTCATCAAGACTTACCCACCATTGCATCCCATCAAGTGTCGTCCACGGAGAAAGAATCGGGAATGTGGCTGGATGAGCGAGGCGCTGACTTATTCGTGCCATGAGGGATGGACATTCATCCCCGGCAACTTTCCTCCAAGCCCCTCTCCGGACTTGCTCGACGAAGCTTGGAATGAATCCGGAACTGGGAATGTTGCTGGGACCAGCTAAAATTCCTCTAAATCCTCCGGAATAGGAAGAGCGCCTTCTGGCTTATGCAGCCCCCATGTCTGACAAATGCCCCGCTTGCAAACTCCCCGGCGCCGAAAATACTCGGCCTGAGACATCACAAAGAAATGATGGATGACATTAAAAAGGGACGGAACTTCATAAGAAGAGGCTTGAAATACTCTATTTACTGAGAAAACTTCAACTGAGCCCTACTACCCTATACTTATCACCATTTCAAACCATTTCAGGATTACAAATATCAAAATGGCCGCCCCTCGCCGACGCATCGTGTTGTCAAATGTCCCTCTCGACTCGAAGGGAGAGAATGCAAGCACAGAGCCGGCAGTTGAAGTTCTCACCGATGAATTGAAGGTCGAGGAGCTTTTTGGTGGTATGCTTCGAAGAATCGTCGTTGGCACAGTTCCCACTGTTCCTGCCAGCAACGAAGGAACGTGAGTTTTGAGCTTGAGCAGACTGCCTGCAACGCAATGACTGACTATGAGTAGGGGACTTCCAACAATTGATACCGCCCCCGGAAGCGGGATAGTTCTCCCTGGTGGCATCAATGTGTATTTCCTGGAACTTGCGCCAGGTGCTGCCACTCCTATGGTACTTTAGCTAAGCAATTCTCTGGGGCGAGGCATCTTCCCTCGCAGTGCACAACCGCTGACAATGAGCCTGAAGCACCGCACCGTCTCGGCAGATTACCTTGTAGTAAACGAGGGAACCCCTACGCTCATAACTCCCAAGTCAGCTTTCAGCGTGGAGAATGATAAGGGAACCTGGGACGAGGTTGTTGAGACTGTTCTCCAGCCTGGAGACACCGCCATTCAGCGTGGGGCTATGCACGCGTAAGTAAACTATTCGCCGCAAACTACATCAAAGCCATGAATTCTGACCTAAAGTTTTAGGTGGTCGAACAAGTCAGACAAATGGGCTCGCATGTTTGCTATTGTTGTCGACGCGAAGCCATCTCACGTAAAGGTCAATAGCAAGTCTGAAGAGCTGGGTGAAAGATGGCTTCAGTAAGGGGTCAGGCGGGAACTCAAAATTACCGCGAGAAGTTTCCAGATCAAAGACGAAAGAATAGACGCAGTCTTGCACCTGATGTTAGCCACGGAAGGAAGCAAAATCCAGTAATCAAGTAGCCACTAGGTAGGTGGAAAATAAACACCATGTTAAGGTTCTCGTTACTTCATTTAATTCACTTGTGCCGCATCCGTATCTTAGCAAAGTAAAGCCATTGTACCTATTCAGCCATGGTCATGGAACTGGCAAAGGCTCTTGCTAGGCTTGGTTTACCGTTACCTAATCTTTAAACAAGAAGTAACAATTTAAGGCTTGATTTTAGTTTGTCTTTATATTTGTTTCCTATTTTGTCCAGTGGTCCCTTAATTCCTATCTGCCTCCCTTTCACCAACATCCAGCTAGCTGATGAATCTGGTATTCGGTATTACCGTGCAGAAATTCAATGGCACAAGTAATATGAGAGACTCATTCGGCTTCTTCTTTCGCACAATTTAACATCGGGGTATTCCAATCACGCAGAACACATGTGCTATGTTCTGCTTCGTCTTCAATGAGGTTTTCGGAATTCGGGGCTTGCTGATTGATTGCGTCCCTACGACCGGGACCGTAGAAACTTGGATCTGTCTCGTCTTGAATACGTCCATCTCCCGCGCTTCCGCTTGCGTGTGTTCGATTTTTCATTTTGTGTCTGAGGCGGAATCATGGCATTCAGTGAGCTTGATGTTACCAAGAGAGTTTAGCCACCAGAGAACTTACAGGTGTGGTCGCTACTCGTTCCACGACGTCCCCTTGTGGATCCGGCCCTTTGGAGAATTCCGGTTCCGGTAAACTGCTGTCTTTGCGGTCCAGTTCAGAACCCGAGGCCTTTGACTCGTACATTACCAAAATATCCCCGTTATCCATCAAAAAGTGTCTGCCATTTGACATCTCGTAGCGATTCTGGTTCCCGAGAACTTCGGCTGCCACGGGACTAGAGTCGTAGGCCTGACTGAGGAGCGTTGTTTGCCGGCTTTGTAAATTCCTACAGACGTTCTTGTAATTGTTGATCAAGTTGCAAATCTGATTTGAAAATTCAATCGTTGCATTCGATCGTGCAAGTAGGTTGTTTTCGAGTTGTTCTTTGAAAGACTCCAGCACTGGGTCCGTTGGGCAAGCCAGGTGTGATGGGGGCGTGGAGCACTGGAAGCGAGGCATCGCGAGAAACATGAAGGACAGAAACACACCAGTGCGAGGGTGAAGAGTTCTTCCGGAGTTTGGAACCTAGAGAAATTTGGCGTCGCGTCGGTACGTGACAATGGCAAGAAGTCTGGGTATATGCAACTGTAGTTTCACATGAACCAGCAAGACTTTGGCGTACTGGTTAGACTACCCCCTTTAGCTCACCGGGGGGCTTGGTATATGGATTCATGTGCTCATATGACCTGTCTCTCTTTGTTTGTTGGCTAGGTCTCTTGATTGCTGGCCCGGGAGGGTGGGCGGCAAGTGTGCATGATTCGAATTCACCCGTCACCATCCCAATGATTGGTGAATGCAGGTTTTGCATCACACATGTGTCAGCCTTCACCAGGGTTGATCAGTCGTAATACGTTGCCGTGGTATAGTTTTGCTTTTTCTATCAATTGCTTCACGGTGTCATCTACCTAGTACAGGCCCGGGTCTGCGACCTCAAATTGGCAACACCCGATGCATGTGGGCTACACCATGACCCCCTGGTCTGCTGCGCCGTAAATACACATTGTGGTGGCCACCGGGCTTTCTCCTGCTTTCCTATCAATGAGAAAGCCTGCAAGCTAACGGCGCAAGCTGCGTCAGGTCATCTTTTTTCATGTGGTGTGCCGAATCAAGTTGCTATTCGCGGGAGCACTGTGCCGGTAACACTGTGAAGGTATTGTGAACTCTCGACCTTTCACATTCCTGGAACTTAACGTGATGCTGAAGTGTTCACCGCCATTTAAATAGACCAGGGGCAGTTTCGATCTGGTCTCGGGTCCCTTCTGATTTCCCAGGGCCAAGTCCACCGTCTATGGATGCAGGTTACTCTCACTTCCCCTATTCGGGTATGGGGAACGTGAACCGAAGGCGCTTGAACAGGAATGAGTGATCCTGCCTATAAAAGGGCCAGTGGTGCCTTTTGGGAGCTTTGGTGCATTCCGACCTTGACACCATATTCTCAAAGTGACTTTGGAGGGCCATCTAGTCCATACCCTTTTCTCCAACCTCACCCATCTGGATTGGCCTTGCTTTCTCTACTCTTTAAGCACCAATTGTACGTCGACGAGTCCATCTGGCAGAGGATGCGGAATCGTAACCGTAACCGCAATCAGCAACGACGAGATGCGTAAGTTCAACGTGTACAGATGAAAAATCTTCAGTTTTGAAAGTGCCATCACGACTAGACGCATCAAGCCACTGACCAGTGATTAGTGTGCTCGGCATAGATCTAGGGAGCACAAGCACGCGAGCCTCTCTTTGGTGTCCGACTGAGGGAATTCCAATCGACGTCGAAAACAGGCAGAGAACATTTAGTGTACGATATCGGTACGAGGTCGGCGACTTTTCCTCCGCAGGATATCCGTTCGACCCGGGTCAGCCTGTCTACCTGGGCGAGTTTCCTGACCCAACACGTCAATCTGTCTCACTCAAATACGCCTTCTACACGTTGACCACCGAGGAAGACAACGTGTTCGTGCGTGAGTACCCATTGGCAGATCCTTTGAGGGAGCACAAGGACGACCCAGCGTTTCTCGACGGACTCCGTGAAGGTCTCATCGGCCTATTTACAGCTGTTCGACAACAGGTGGAGGACGAGTGTGATCGTCGGCGGCTCAGAGTCACAACCATCGCTCTCTCCATACCAACACAATGGACACTTGAGTTTGAAGAGGTCTATGAAAGTATCATCATGGAAGTATTCAAGCTACCAAAGGAAGCCATTTTCTTCCGAACCGAGACGGAAGCCTTGGCCCATGTTCTTCTCAAGGATCACTTAGACCAGCTCCCAGGCGACGGGGACTACGACGTATTCCTGTTCCTTGATTTTGGTGGACACAATATGGTATGCACTCTCCGTGCCCAAATCTGCCCATCCATCTGGGTCTACTGTGCTCACAAATTTTGATACAGAATGGATGCATTTTCAACGTGGTTTATGGAGAAGGTGGCGATGCAAGCTTTTACAGGATTCAAGATGCATTTGGTACGACATCATTTGATCATGCTATTG
Organism: Colletotrichum tropicicola; assembly: GCA_025962755.1. Taxonomy (NCBI): domain Eukaryota; kingdom Fungi; phylum Ascomycota; class Sordariomycetes; order Glomerellales; family Glomerellaceae; genus Colletotrichum; species Colletotrichum tropicicola. The sequence continues at coordinate 25,900 of JAOWMA010000472.1, forward strand.
CCCGCAATATGGCTAACATCCTCGAAGGCGTAGGCGGAGGAAGCGAACACTGGTCTTACAACGTTTACGAGCACTTCATGAAGCTCCTTAGCAGGAGAAAAGGGTGTCCACCGAGCCCTATGGAAAGACAGAAAATTCTGGAGAGTTTCAACGGCCAAAAGGACAGGCTTGGCCCATCCAATAGTGGAAGACCAATGACTCTTGACGGAGAACGAGAGGCGATCCTTCAGGAATCGGATATCAACGACTGTTTTGAGCGAGGCATGATGGAAGTTCTTGATAAAGCAGAAGAGCAGATTCGAGAAGTTTCGAAGATTAAGCAGCCAAACCCAATCGTAATCGTGTCCGGGGGCACTTCGAGACATCCCGCCATCGAGTCACGGTTGCGAAACATCTGCCAGGCGAATGGCATTTCGGAAGTGGCGTTTGTTGAAAACATGGGTAGTGTTCGTCACAGGTAAGCCAGCAGTATTTGAAGAACGAAGGAAGAAAACGAAACTTTTGGTAAATTCATGTGCTAATCGTTTTGGCAATCGTTGAGTTCCGGCAAGATTGCCCGCGGCGTCGCTTATGCGGCCTCCAATCGTATAACTCTGGACGAATTCTTCAAGAGAGGGGCAGGAATAGGTCTTCAAAGGAAACGAGTGGCTAGTCGGCGCAAACCCGAGACAGAAGAAGAGTGGGATTCCTTCTCAGAGCACTATTTTAGCCTGGTAAGACACGAGCCTTGATTGATCATTTTATAGACCTAACCATCAAAAACAGAACAGCTCTGGGCCCTGGGAATTCACCGCAACTGCCAACGACGAGTTCAAAATCATCTGCGACCCGTTCTTCGAGATTCGGCCAGACAAGCAGGACAAACAACTGCATTTCGACAGATGCTATGACTTTCTCTACCTTGGAAAACTCAAGAACGGCCGTTGGCAGTTCAAGTTATCCCTCGACATTACCGAAGGTCATGCAACGATTTTCCTCCAGACAAAGAGGGCTGGACTTCATGGTCAAACGCAAGACACAACATCGGCTGCTCTGCCGGTGTACTTTGATGGAGGAACAAACTGCTTTTATGTCGACGAGAACAAGTGTAACAGCGCAAGCCTAGGCCTCTCACCAGATCCAAAACTACCTAGGCCGCCTCCTAGAACCGGGCGGTCGCGTGCCAATGATGGCACACGAAGAATAACCCGATCATCTGCCGCGAAAATCGCGGAAATGACTACATCTAAGGAACAGGGCGATCCAGTCGATGACATGGAGGCACCACGCCTTGAAATGGAACAGAAGCAAGCGGCTTATACAACTACGTCCTTTGCCCCCATGGAGAGCAATGCGGCGCCGGTGGCACGCATGGGGTTCTCTCATCCCGGGCCGTCCCAGGTACCATGCCCAACAGCCGCACTTGAAGATGCCAGACCACAGAGCGAAAAGAGAATCGATCATTCTAGATCGGGATATACCTCCACAGCTTTCACTGCGGGCAATGCGTGCACGTCCCAGACGACGCTGAACTGGCCTCGACGTGAGATGCCCAAGGAGTTCAAGGCCTCAACACGAATAACACAACAACAGGGCTGGGTTTCAGATGTCTCTTCAGAGTTTGAGAGCGACGATTCTGATTAAGTTCTCCTAGTAATTCAATTTGGATTGCCACGTCATACATGTATCTCAAACTTGTATTGATGTTGCAGTGTGAGCATAGAGCAATCGTGGATTGACACCCCTAGAATAGGGCCATCAGCTTGTTATCACACACTCTCTCCGCTTTGAGGGCAAGAAAACAAGTTTAAGCTGCTTGTGGCTTATCATAATCTTCTCGTTCACTGTCCATGTCTAAAGCAGACGCAGAGGTGTAGGTCTCGGGCTGCCGGAAACGTTCCCCGGGCGCCAAAGAGCGCCATTGGTACCAGCATTCGCCGGGGTCAACCCGGTCAACCCGGATTCCATGTCGTGTTGCCACGAAGGGTGAGAACTCACAAAGATGGAAAGAAAAGAACCCAAGAATTGTACACGGTACCTTCACTTTCGGTCTGACAGTGCCACGAAGAGTTTTCGACACAGGGTCGTTGGTTGCCATTCTCTGAGAATGTAACCTTGGCGACAGGGGTTCATGCGAGAGGTGCGGCCCGGAGACGAGGCCTGTCCAACATCACTGACAACACCAACGGCACCTCCCCCTAGATCATTGCAGCTTGGATGCTGCAGTAATTGCGCCACGGCGTTTCCAGCCTGGGACGCGCATCCATCGAAAGCCCCTGAAATGTGGTTCATGACTCATACTTCTCAGCCAAGCTTCCATGTCCGTTGAGAAGACCAACCAAGTCAAATCGACATATTCCTGCACAAGGTGATGTGAGCCACCAACCCATACATACGGGCGGCTGTTTACCTTGTTTCGGAGCGGGAGGGAGATGACCAATTGTCTATCGAGTTATAATTACCGCATCGTCTGGCAGATTTTGCTATCGGATAACCTGTCATACTGTAGCGATCCGCCGGCACACATCTCGGAACCCGTCTGTTGATGATCCCCTCCTCTCCCTCCTCTTGGCGGGACTTGCCGAGACCGCTGGTTGATATCTCAACCAATCGGGGAAGGCCCAGGCCCTCCCACACGCAGAATTGGTGCGTTGATACCACTGGAAATCCTTTGCCTCGCCTCTGGCATGCGTTGATCCATCTAGCACGACCATGTTGTGCCTTTTAACATAGTGACAAAAACGGGCGCCACATCACACTTGTGAGTAACATATGTTATTATTGTTGTATTGTTTAACGCTGGGGAATCCCCTCACAGGGGTAAAGGGCGCCCGCGTCGGCAACTATATACAAATCTATATATATATTCTCCTACTAAAACAAATATACCTATTAATTCCTATATAGGGGAGCGAGAAGTAAATTATATAAAGATTATTAAGGGCCTAGGCCTTTTAATAGTAGTTAGGCTAAAGTAGTATATCTTTAAGTATAGTATATATATATATAAGGTATACTAATAAGCCTTACCAGCCTTCCTATACTAGTTAAGATAATTAAGCCTTTAAATATATACTAAATAAAAACCTTTAATAGGTCTTAATAGGAACTAAAATAAGAAAACCCTTAGTCTTTATTTAAACCTATTATTATAAAACACCCTAGCACTCGTATACTAAAGTTCTAAAATTATCTTAAAATAATATTAATATTAAGGAATAATTTATCTCTTATAAATTTTTATAAAAAATAATATTTTATAGA
>JAOWMA010000473.1:0-28824 GCA_025962755.1 Colletotrichum tropicicola
TATACTAACTTAGTATTATTCTTAATAAAAAATTTAACTTCTATAGTTATATTAAAATACACTTAGTAAAAGTATAACTAATAATAAAATATATATAAAATTTAAATAAAGTCTATTTAAATACCCTCCCTTAAATTATAAAAAAAATAATCTATACTATAGTCCTCTTAAAGTTCTTTTTTAACTTAAAAGTTTAATACTTTAGTCCTAACTACTTAGTAAAATAGTAAAACTAAAATAGAGAATTCCCTAAAGTTAAGTACCTCCTATAAGACTATATTAATAAAATATAGATAGTTATTAATATTACTTTTTATAGTTATTTCTTAGTCTAAAAAACTATTAATATTCCTATTTTATTTAGAAAATTTAATACTCCCCCTATCTCTATACTACTTAACTCTATAAAAAACTAATATTTAATTAAGTTTAATACCTTAAATAAAGCCTACCCTCTTATCTTTTATATATAAAACTATTAACCTATAAAATAGTATAAAAATAATAAAAGACCTATAATTTTTATTAATATTATTATACTAAAGTTTAGTTTTATTTATTTAGTTTTATATCCTTAGATATATAAATTAGTCCTCTCTACTCTTACTAAAAAAGAAACTAAAATAATATATAAAAAGTAAAAGATAGTATTTCTCCCTACCTATTTCTTAATTTATTTTAATAACTTATAAGTATTACTAAAGAAAATAGGATTTAATTAAATAGTATTCTAAGGCCTCTCCTTAGTATATAGTAAATACTAGTAATTCTCTAATAGAGAAGTTTTTAATACTAAAGCTAAAGGTATTAAAGTAGGACTTTACTCTACTCTTAAGTTTAGATACTTTAATACTACTAGTATTATTATATACCTAAATAACTAAACTATAATTTATAGTTTAAATAGAGTACCCCCCTCCTCCTTATAAAAGGCCTTTTTTAACTATAAAACTACTATAACTTTAGTAAATATACTAATTTAAGTTAAGTAGACCCTAGGGTATATTAAAATAGTAGGAAATAAGTTTATAGACTATCTTACTAAACTAAGGGCTTAAATTAGTCTCTCTAACTTATATACTTATTCCCTAACTATTAATTATATTAAATATTTAACTAAGGCTTAATATAAAATATAACTAAAATACTAATAAGTATAAAATACACCTTATTAATATAAGGTCTTTAACTTAGACTTTATAAAATACTTAATAGAAAAACTTAAGACACTCTCTTATAATAAATTATACTAACTACTTACTACTCACTTAAGTTATAAAGACTTTATAAAATACTATAAATAGTTTAAATATCTTAATACTAATATTTATTACTCTTATAATAAGCTAAAGTTATTAATATACTTTTTTAACTATTTAAAAACTAAATACCACTCTCTATATAGTATAAACCCCTACTTATATATAAAATAATAGTTTAGTAAAAACTAACTTAACTTTATTACTATACTCTATAAGATATTATTCTTTATAAAAATTTATAAGAGATAAATTATTTCTTAATATTAATACTATTTTAAGATTACTTTAAAACCCCAGTATATAAGTACTAAAGTGTTCTATAGTAGTAGGCTTAGATAAAAGTTAAGAGTTTTTTTATTTTAGTCCCTATTAAGACCTACTAAAGGTTCTTAATTTAGTATATACTTAAAGGCCTAACTACTCTAACTAATATAGGAAGGTTAGTAAGACTTATTAGTATACTCTATATATATATATACTATACTTAGAGGTATACTACTTTAACCTAACTACTATTAAGAGACTTAGGCCCTTAATAATCTTTATATAATTTACTTTTCACTCCCCTATATAAGAATTAATAGGTATATTTATCTTAGTAGGAGGATATATATATAGATTTATATATAGTTGCCGATGTGGGCGCCCTTTGCCCCTATAAGGGGATTCCCTAGTGTTAAACAATATAACAACAATAACAACAACGTCGTTATTCGCAAACTCAAGGGGGATACTATTATTAATGTACTCTAGGTAGCCTTTCTTACTCCCGGGGCGCTTCCACCGCAACAGACTTTGCCGTGTTCTGTGCCGGGTCAACTGCGGTATTGACTTTGGTACCACGACAGCGTTGCCAGCGGGTGGCGGTTTCGTCGTTTGCATGCTTCGCGGCTTCATCTGTGGTGAGGATAGGCCGAGAAGGGGGAGAGGGTGCGATAGTAAAGTCAGCCAGGGACGAGAATCACGGTCCCTACAGCTGCGGCGGCGGCGAGCTTCCCATCCTTGTTAGACGCCATCGGAAGCACTGTCGAGGTAGTGGCGCGCGTCATAAAAAGCGATGAGCAGGACTTGGTGTACGTGTGGCGGTTGGTGATGCCAGCCAGAAAGCAATCGTCAACACAGCGGTATCGTAGCCGGACTTCGTCGGAGAAGGAAGGTGTGTCACGTCTAACAGAAACATGTTAGCCATTGTAAAAAAAAGAATTTGTGAGGTAGATGGGTAGGAAGATACCTTGCAGTAGAATTCCCGGAACGCGTTGGGTTCTTGTCGTCGTGGTTGGGGCATCCTTGCACGAAGAGAGGGAACTCGACATGGGCCCCCGTCCCGTCGAGGATCGGTCAACATTCCGCAGGATGATTCCAACTGCTCGGGGAAGAGCAGGTTCCTGGCAGCCCCCAAGGCATGTCCCAACACTACCCTAGTAGCAGCATCAGTCATCCCCTCATCGTTGTTGGAGACTCGCATGGTATCGATGGACCTGCGGATCGAATGTGCCGACAACGGCCAGTCGTCGTGTCCGACAGAGCCGAGCTACCGTCGGTGACTCCCGAGTTCGAGACGAACCACGAGATGGCACACCGGAAAGAAGACGCATCAGCCGGGCTGGGCATGAGCGCGTGCTGCGGTGCTCCAGCGATTCCCGATCTCCAGTCACTCGACAAAGTCCTGGAAGAATGTCCCGGGTGAAGAGAGTTCCTGATCCCGAAAGCTCGCCAAACATTGCCGGTAGAGGTCAAACGAGACATCTTTCTGGCCTTCAGGGTCGTCGTTGCGGGGTACTGGACAGCATCGCCATCGCTATCGTCGCGCTACTGCATGGAACCCAGACTGCCTCGAGCTTGCTGAGTTCCCACCACAATATTCCTGCGTTGGTTGGCTACCTCCTTCTGCTTGAGCGAAAGGAAAGACCAGACTTACCTACGTGGTCGCTTCACAACTTGCGTGAACGAGTGGGAGTGTGCTTCTTGGAATCACTGCCAACGGCGTCTGTGGCATCAGGGTATGTCGATAGCACTCCAGGTAGCCAGAGGGGGGGGGTCCTTCTGCAAGTTGGCAGGAGTGGAGCGATGGCGAGGAGAGAGTCCGTCGGCGGGACCGAGTGAAGGTCGTCGAGGAGCAATGCGAGAGAAACTCCCAAGAGAAGTGCGATTGCAAGGAAGACACGTAGTGTTGGGAAGTAAGAGCATGAACGAGGGCTTCGTTTGATGTTGCTCAAATCCTCAGCTGCCTTGGGCTTCAGCCAACGTAGCAGCGACAGCAAATGCTCCGCCTGACATAGTGAACACTTTGGGCGACCTCGGGAAGGAAAATATGCGACGTTGGTCTGCGCCCACTTGATGTTGTTGAAGATGTCGAACTTGTTGGAGACGTACGGCAGTCTCGCCAAGACAGTCGAGCTGAGCAAGGCAGAAGCGTGCAGAGGGTCGTGGCTTGTGGTGCCTGCCGGGTGCAGAGAGATCGGTTTCCTTCTTCACCGTGACGTTCGCAGGCGGAGAGACTTGGGGTGCCGTCGAGAGGGCAGGAACACTCGTCTTATGCCGTGCTAGTCGTTTATGCCATGCTAGTCGTGGGCAGAGGGATGGGTTCTGTTTTGCGTCGAGCCGTTCGGGGGCAGAGACTTGCGGTGCCGGTCGCGAGGGCGGGAATTATCTTGTCTTGTGCCGTGCCGGGGGCGAGAGCAGGGGAGGAGGACGTGTCATGTGCCGGGCCTGTCGGGGGCAGAGGGACTCGTGATGCGGTCGAGAGGGCATGGGGATGTCGTCTTAGGTCGTACAGATGGAGGAGGCTTGTCTTGGGCCGTGCCAGTCGGGGGCAGAGGGATTCGCGATGCGTGTTTGTATCGAAGTCGCAAGACTATGTGATGCTGCGTTAGCGAGAGATGCCGTTGCAGGGGCAAGCAATCGTACCTGTTTCTCAGACGACGACGGTTCCTTCTTCCAAGGGTTCGTGGGCGAGATAGAAACCGCCTCGAAGGTGAGGGCGAGGCGATGGCGTTGAATGACGTGGGGATCTGGCCTTTGCGATGTTGTCGAGTGAGGAGATTCGAGGCGTCTGGTCGGGCAGACGGCAGACTGTGCAGACAGATTGTCCAGACAATCAATTGTCCAGTCAGAGTTCAGACAGATTGTCCAGACAAATTACTGGTACGTACCGTCACGTGTTTTCGCGTCGGCGATTGCCAGAATGACGTCAGCTCCCGCAAAGCTCCGTCGTCCGAGTGGCATTTCGTTGGCCCGTTAAGCGAGCCAATCGACGGCGGAGGTGAATCCATCGCCGCCGCCGCCATCCCAACAGAAAAATGTCACGAATCGCGCCGCCTGCGTGGATGACGCACTCCAGCTGCCCTTCAGAGAGCGTCCAAGAAAACGTCAGTTGCGGTGCAGTGGTCGGGCTGGCAATATGTCTGCTTCGGCATGCCAGGTATGGTCTTCGATTCCCCTCGTCCAAATTTCTCTTCAAGTTCTTACCCCGCAGCCTCCAGCGTCACGAAACTTTCCCGCCCGCGCCCTCGTCAACATGAACGCTCAACATACCGTCAGCCAATATGATCGAGCCCTCTAGAGGTTCTTCGTCTTCGGGTGCCCAGCCATTGTCTGTCTGTCGCTTCGACTTTTGTCCTTCGGTCGACCGTTCCTCGTACCAACCATTCCTCCAACCGACCGATCCTCCAACCGACCGATCCTTCAACCGATCGTTCCTCCTACCGACCGCTACATCGACGTTGTTCTCGCGGTTTTTCCTTGACACGTGTACGCGTCTCGTGTCCAACGCACACCTTCTCGATGCTGCCACCCATTTTCGTTCGCCATCGGCTCCCGCCATGTCGCCTTTTCTCACCGACAACCAACGTATCGCAGGCACTGGGGTAGAGATCATGCAACGGCTGTTGCTCTCGACCGCTAGGTGCTGTGCTCGGGTCCTTCTTCAGGGGACCTGACGATACGACGGTCTCCAATACGGCCAGTTGCTGCAAGGTGGTCCCGCTCTACGCCGCTCTTCCCTGATCCACATCTGCTCCGTGTTCTTACCGGACGCCGACGACGTCTTGCTTCGCCGATGCTAACCAGAGCTGCCGCGGCTGAGCCCATGGCCTCTCAGACGGCCACCATCTCCGACACAACTACCGGTTCGACCGATACTTTCCTTTCGCCATCCTCCGATCTACCAGCTGCCACATCTTACAATACACTCGAAAGGGGAAGCTTGGGGCTTGAGTGGGGGTTCCAACCGGTCGAGGACGCTGTACATCAGCTTTACGTCGCCAGACTCTCAGAGCATCGCATCAACATTTGTGTTGCTTTCCGGTACGGCAAAGAATCCCTGACCAACCTTTCTAAGGGATGCAGCTGCCGTCGTCGGTACCTTTACGCGCGTCTTTGCGTCCACCTCACAGTCCGGAAATCCAAGATGGAACCATTTCCCAAAATGTCAGAAGGTACACCTGTTTCGACGACATCTTCGGGTTGAAGACACTGCGGTCCAACAACGCCAACTTAGCCAATCTGCCAACGCCGAGCCAATCTGCCAACGCCGGGTGATCAGCTACGTGTCGTTACGAAGGTAGAAAGAGTTTCTCAACGCTCGCGCTCGCTCTTCGGATGGCTGTTACATGACATGCGGTTTCGAGAAAAACCTGGGACAGGCCCGTCTTCCCCGGTCCCTTTAATGCCGAGCTTCTATCGCACAGACCCCAGGACGACACTCTTTGCCTCAACACAATACCGGCATACGACTTCGGCGGGGTCGCGTCCTAGCTTCAGTCTTTCGAAATAATATCCTCCGGTCCTTCTACACACCCCTGTGCTAGGTCGATGGTCATGGAATCCGAGCAGACCTGACGTTTGTTCTTCACGGGCTGGCCTAGTGCTATGAGGATGGTTGGTCTTTATGCTTCCGCCTTCTTCTGCCTTTGTTACAGAAAGCTGACATCTTCTCTGCGCCAAGTATCCCGCTGTTCTAAACTGATCTCCGCTCCACGTCGTTTGTTCTTGTCAAGCCTCCCACGACGCCCATCCGACGGGTTTCGCCTCTGGCCAACCGAACGAGCCAGACTACCTGTCAAGCAACGGCACACTGTCTAGAGTCGCCCCTAATTACAACTGGGGCAGTTCTGGATCGAGTTCCATATCTTCGGAGGAGAGGCCTGAGTGTCACGGCCACGGACGCTCCTCGAACAAATATGGATGCGGCAGAGCCTTGGAGCCCGATCAGGGGTTAGAGGAAGGACGCTGAGATCCGGGTTGGTGTCGTTTGTATCGGCGCAGGCCGGACCTCCAATCTCAGAGCATACGGGTCAGCTTTCCCCGGACCCAGCACACCATGATGTCCGCTTCCGTACACCTTCGACCCTGGCGGTAGATGATTAGGTCTGAGCCCAATGGGCGACCTGCTCTTCAAAGGCGGTGCACGACTACTGCGATGACTTGGGTCGCTGAAAATCGCAGTCAGCTGCGACAGTCTTCGAAGGCGTACGGGTGGGGGACATGGTGAGTCAAACACATTTCCACCGTTGGTTGACGAGCAAACCCAGCTTTCTCCACTTCAGAAGTCTCTGAACCAGGTTCCGCAGTGCCTTGCACCAACTTACGACGTAATACTCGGCCTCGTGTTTTGTACACCGTCACTTTACATCGGGCTGTTCTTTCGTCTCTGCTGTAGATCAGGTGTCCCAGTCCTTCTCCCATCCAACAAGCCTCCAGCCATCGAGCGATGGTCGTATCGATGTTGATCAGCAAACCCAGTCCGTTGGGACTGCTTCGTCGGCATCAGCGCATAGCGTTGAAATATGCGAGTGCATGTCGCCATCGTCCATCCGTTCGTCTCCGTGTAGCTCAACGTGGCTTCGCGTTTCAACTCTTGTCTTCACGGTGTAGTTCCGCGGCTTCGCAGCGCGGATCATACATTATGCCGTTCGTCGAGAAGTGGTTAGTTCGGCGAGAGAAGGGGCTACGTTGTACCTGACGTTGTACCTGGCACTTAATCTCGTGCCGCCGATAATGAAACGTAACGTGCTACCACTAGACCTTGCATTCGCTGCCCAAGACGGGGAAACTTTGATCCAAGAAGGGGACTTTGTCCATGTTGGCCGCAAACATGGCCGACTCTGTAATTATACAACTGTAGGTGCTTTTTTGCCGTTGGGGTGCGCAAACAGCAGTCTTCCGTTGAGGAAGGATGCGGCGAGGACGCAATTTAAAACCATGTTGTTCTGCTTGTTCTTTTCCAAGACGAGGTCTTATTTGTTCTTCACGAGGGCTCACCTCTAGCTGCCTCCCTACCTCCCTTCTTGAATTCCAACCTTTTGTCCCCTCTCCTATCTCCTCCGCCCTCTATGACGTGGCCATACTGCAAGACCGGCGCGGCATTCTGACGCCTTTAGTGTTCTCAATCTCACCACAGCCACTCGGCACTTCTTAGCTATTCGTCAAACGCATCCCAGCACGCCACCGCGTAGGAGGGGCGCTCGCAGCTACGTGCCGCGATGTCTGGTTTACGCTGATGGGTGCGCCTTTTCTACCAGGAGAGGAGTTGGGATCGTTCAGCAGACCTAGAAGCCAGATCTCAGTGTAGTGATAGTAAAGCGGATCGCCATCGTTGCGCGGAGATCCTCCCTTAAGCATCCTGAGGCGGAGCCAGTGGTGCGTACGATGTCGACGTGTCCGCGAGAATGAGGATATTGAGGGGACGTGGGCGAGAAGTTGGAAGTTATCCTGCGGCGGGAATCGAGGATGAGGAGAAAATAACCTTGTATGATCACTTAGTATACAACATGGAGAAGAGCCGGTAGACCACGAAAAGACAAAAAAAGCTACGTTTCAAGCCTGCGTTCGAGTCGACTTTATATCTCTTTGAGCTGGTGGGATGCCATGGCATCTGTTGAGGATAATGGCGCACGAATTTCTTGGGGTGTGGAGAAGGAGATGTAGATGATGCCGGCTACATAATGTACAGCCTAGCTACCTATTCGAGGACAACGAGAAGTTCATGGGAGACGACAAAGCTCGTGGGCAGGACAGACCCAGGGAGCCGACCACCTGGTGAGATAACTGCTTCAACATTCAAATTCAATCACTTTGGCGACTCTGCACATCCTTCCGAGAACCAAGTGCACTGCCGCGTTGCATGGGCATGATATTGGGTGGTCAACAGCCCGTGAACGTCAAGTAGATTAATGATGGTACACGTCAGCAATCCTGTTGTTTGGTCTGATTCCGCTCCACGCCCTTGTTACATACACAAGGCCAGCTGCCGCCAAGGTGGCCATCCGTTCCTCCTCCGATTCACATGTTGTATGCCGACGACACCAGACGAGAAAACGAGTTGTCGAAGCACGTTCTGGGCGCCATGGCTCAGAGTGGCCACATCAGCCAGGCTACCATCTTGTGGATCTAACGGCGAGAAACTAGGACCGCGGGGGTGGTGTCGACGAGGAGAAACGGCTTGCGGTCAGGCTAGCATGGTCAGCCGATTCTAGTTGGTTCAACAGGATTTGACTCGGGACCGATGGCCTGAGATGGCGACGATCCTCATGGTGGAGATGCAGTGAGCGAAAGAACGACCGTAGACGCGGATCTATGTGGACGTTAGCGAGTGCCTTTTGGGACGGATGTAGATAAAGACGCACCGCTTCAGGACCAGATGCTGTTGCGATCATAGGTGACGGGCGTAGGACATCAATGATGAATCGCCGCGGAAGGTCAAGAAGTCGGCAAGGTGGGTGCCGCTGATGGAGCCAGACGATACCGGTGTCGAAGACTCGGGGTCGCGGGCCGGCGAAGAAGAGTAATAAGAACAACAAGAGCGATAGGGAATGTCGCGCCTGAGAAAGCTGCCCTGGTCCTCTTCTAACTTCTGGGTGGTTTTGTTCCTGCTCATTATAGGACTTGGCCTTGTATCAACGCCGGCCACGATGCGCAAGCTGGAGCTTCGCGCTGGCGTCTTTCAAAGAATTCTCGGGGTGGTTTCGATGCATTTTGGATATCGCTGGCCCCCTCGCAAGCCCGGCGTTGGGCTTCTGCTACTCTCCAGGCAACAATGAGTGTGGGCGCCGGCTTGCAACTTTGGGCGCGGCCGGGTCGGCTTCTGAGGGTGCATCAGACGGGTGATGATGGCGACGGCTGGTCGGAGACGGAATGGGACTCGCTGGATCCGGTCACACCTGGGCCGTGGTCTGCCACGTTGAGCCGGATGCGATTTTGCCTCATGGCAGCATTTTGTGCCTCATGGTTCCCGACTTCTCTCTAAGGGGCTCGACGCGCGTGATGGCCGACGGCGGGGATTGAAAGAGTCCAACGAGAGGCCGCGGACTTGGCTCTGGTTGCGATCGCGTCGGTTGAATGGAGGGCAGCATCTGATTCTCCATGGGCATGCCGAAAGACGTTTGTTGCGCCAGTGGTCCCGAAGCCTCCACTCCAGGAGCAGGTGCTCCGAAAAAATGAAATGATTGATTCCTTCGCGGATTGGTCGAGCTTAAAATCCGCTTTGTGGATTGGCTAGGCTAAGGGGGCTAAGGAAATACAGGGCCTACCTTACCTTGGTGCCTGAAAGAGACTGTAGTGCCTGAAAGGCAGGTAGGAGCCTGGGAGCCCTTTGGAGCCTCACGGAGCTTGCGCTCTGGTAGTTTCGCTGAAGGTTTCCCACTATGTAATATTTCAGCGTCCAACGTACCTGAGGTGGTATTCAACTCGTTTGGCTGCGTATGCCTCTGCCGTCGTGTGCAAGTTCTGCTGCTGTGTCTCTCCATAAACCCTGACGCAAGGATCGCCAGCTTTGGATACTGTCAGCGAAGTCGTTGAGTGAGATGGAAAGACTCTTGATGGAGGAACTAAAGGTTACGTACAATCCGGGCAGCATCGCCCGACTCCTGAGCTCGTTCGTCCGACAAGATCTGGGCTGCGGCGGGGAGCTCCGGTTTCAGCGTCTAGATTTCTGCTGCTACGGCGTGATGAGGGCTGGCGCGGCGGACCGGTGCTTAGGCACGATGTGTAGGAACGTGTAGTCCGTGGCAAAATGCGATCCGGGGTGGGACTGCTTGTTGCGGTTGCGGTGTTGTGTGCCGCGCTGCTGGGCTCATGGGTCCGGGTCCGGGTCCGGGTCCGGGTCTGGGGTGGGTCCAGGTTTGGGGCGGGGCTGGGACGAGTGGCCGTGTGGGACCCGGAACTGTCAAATTGGGCGCTTTTGTCCCGGGGGACCCTACCACAATCTTCGTGTGATAAGCCACAATTACAGTGCCTACTTTGCACTGGGACACATTTGGAAGAACAAAGGGAAAAGATTCCAGTGAATACGGGAGAGCGGCCATGCGTCTCGGATTAAGGGACCAAGGTGATTGCTTAATGAGCTGTCGAACCAGCCCGCAGTAGAACATGGCCAACGATCTCAACATTTCAGTTTTAGAATGCTCTACTATCTTATCTCGGTTGAAAGCTCTTCCAGCTCTGACATCCTTGCCCCTGATTTTAGTCCAACCCCACTCGCGAGACAGTCTGTTTAATCACCTCGGATTATTTTGGTAGTCCTCTGATCCTGGAGGTCGCGACCACATCCAAGTCTATGGGCGAATACAACGCGATAGATCTGTCGGGCAGCACGGGTTAAGGCGGAGTACTTGATGGTGAGAGGATGAATCGAGGCGAAGGACTCAGACAGAGGGATCGACTTGCCGAAGCAAGTCCCGAGTCTCCGAGTCCCTCACGGTTGGTCTGCCTTTTGCGAACCGCCGCGTGTCCAGCGATTCAGGCCAGCCGAGGCAGACGCCTCCATCAAAAGGAATTGTCGTGTATTTCCGAGAGCAGAGAATGCCTCCGCGAAGCTGGGTCCCGTCGCGCCAGAATTCAACCTCGATGGCACGCTTAGATGGCACGCTGCTCGTCAAGTTGACCATAGAAAATTGGACTCTGACCTACTTCCCCCAAGGCGCGAAATGCGAGCTTCGTAAAAGGCCTCCTGCAGAGGTGGCAGTCAATGGACGCAACTGGAACGACAAAGCGCAAAGAGACAGCAAAACCTGAAGGCGATACCAAAGCCGGCAGGCAAATGGACTTGGCCAGATTGGACAGATACATTTCCATGGCAAGGGCACAACTTGGAGAGGCATGCAAGGGCGAGGGCGCACAACAGGGCATGTCTCAACAAATTCACCTAGCCCTTCTCTCCATTTCAATTTACATATCCCCCTTGCCAGTCAAAAGCCCACAACGAAGGAATCAGGCGCCTGCGGGAAACAATCACCAGTACCACCTCGACATCCCAACAGCGACTGCACCCCGGACTCCGCAACCCAGACCCAGGACTCTAGCGGAAAGACCGGCCCCAAGCTTCTCTAGTATCGCGAGCTCCTTATTATCTGTCTGCACGGCGACGTCAGCAACGCCGGGTCGACATGCTGACTTTGGGAAGCTTGATTGTTCATGGTGGTTGGCTTTAGAGAAGCATGATTGGGGCAGCCAGGAGGTGGAAGAGAAACCTACAATAAAAAGTGAAGCAGCACTATTGAGGCCCAGGCTGATGTGTCAATTTCGGATGTGGGTTAATCACAGCGCAGGGTTTTGCTGTGTTTTTGCCTGTCACAGTGAGTGAATTCGATTTATCTCTTTGCCCAAGCCGCCGTTTAGTGTTATCTACCTGACCCTCACACTCGCGAAACCTCAATATTTCCTGCACAAGACATCACAACGACCACACACAGACACGTGCATACACACACACAAATTCAATCAACCATGGACAGTAGCCCGTATTGCAATATCCAGACCAATCCGGCTGCAGTTCTGGCTTTCGAGGTCAGAGGCTCGCCTTAAACTCCAAGCCATTGCAGGACCCCGGGTTTGATCCCTTGGTTGCCTGCGAGCAACCCCCACTGAGGCCAACGCGGACGTCATATACACCATCTACATCGACAGTCTTGCCTGCCAGATGCCCCCTCCCAACGTGACCATCGCCAGGGTTGAGAATGTGCTCTCCGCCGCGTCGTCCCGACACCTGCCTGTCTGGAGTGGCCATAACCACACGCAACTTTTCGCGACCGCCATACCTCAGCGCCCTCGGTGAAGAAGTACCTCCCAGAGCTGGAGTACAGCCTTCTGGGTTTGTGTGGTCCACTTGCTCGGTCTGGCCGTCATCTTGTCTGCCTACGACCAGGATTGGGACGAAACGCGGTGATGAGGAGGCCCTGGCGAATTGGTCGCGCCCTGGGGCCCTGAGACCTTGTGACGTCTGGAGGCCTTGGCTGATGAAAGGGCGACGTCGTCTAGATCTCCAAGTGTGGAAAAATTGAGTTTTGATAGTTCATCAAGCAACCAATGTTGAGCCGGCGAAGTGAGCACAATGAATAAGCACCCGTCCACCCGGGCGATTCCAAGAGCTTGTTGCTTCTTTCAGCTCAGGCGAGCATGAAGCTTTGTGTTTGGGAAGAAAACCTCTAGAGGAGTTGTGTTTTCTCGTGGTGAATAGGGTCTGAGCTTATTACGAGCTGGTGCCTTCGTTGGAGAGGCTGCCGAGGACGGGGCTAAGTAGACTAACAGCATAAAGCAAGCAAGTCAGAGAAACAAGGTGGGCACTTTGTGGGGTGCGAGAGTGTCTGACTCAACAAAGCCCATCATGTGGATTAGAAACGTCATGAGGTACTTCATCAGAACGCAGAAGAAATACATAAGTGCAATAGTGGTTTAGCATCCGTCGTATCCCTAGTACATCACTCTACGGTATATACCAAAAAGTGTGGTTTTGCTCCAGTGGGAAGGTTTGCAGCCATATTGGTAGACTACAGCGTACCTATGTACACTAAGGTTGAGTCTGTGTTCCTTTGCGACGTGATCAAAACTGTGCCTCTACGGTCTGTGCATTCTGGGCATGTGAAAGAACTGCTTGTTTCCCAGCACCCTGTGTCCTACCAATGCCTTCTTCCTCGCTGATGTCATGGACGGACCTCCGCTCCCAGTCGGGCCATCACGTCTCCGAGCCCGATCGCGGTAACATCGCTTCCAGTCGGGCATAGTTCTCGTCTTCTTGTGCCTGCGCGCGTTTTGCTCGATGGAGGACGGCTCGGAGGTCCTCGAATGTGATCGCTGCCTGGCCTTGGCGGGTTTCGTGGAAGCTGCCGAAAAGAAGAAGCACAGTTAGTCGGGATTCGCAGCACGAGATAATAGATGGTTGGGGGGGGGGGGTGAGTCTAGCTCACCATGGGCGGTTCATGGCATCGGGCAGGCCATCGCAAGTGGCCAGGAAATCAGAGGCGAAGAGCTCCATTGCGCCGTCCGGCTGTGAGGCAGCTCCCTCGATGAAGAAGGGTTCTCGATACAGGACCCAGCGAGGCTCTCCCCCAGCAATAGCACGAAGGCTGACGGTGGCGTGCTCAGCTTCACTATACTGGATATCCATGATAATAACGGCGCCAATTCTTGTACCGTCAACGGCAGGCTGCATGAGTTCGCAGGCTTTTGCTTCCACATGGTCTGAACGCTGAGCATAGGCAATCTCACCGACAATGGTGGGCAGCAGGCGGCCGGATCCGGGCAAGGTGAGCGAGAGATCGGACTGATAGATGCCGCAGCCCGGGTTAATGATGCGGGTGGTGCCCGAGTCTTCGAGGCTGGCAAGGCGGGTGGAGATGTCGGCCATGTTGTTCTGGTCGTGGTTCGTCGTTGCGCCTCGTGTGACGCGAACAGCTTGATCTCTAGCCGCCCGGAGCAGGTCGAACAGCCCGGCCTGGGACTTGTAGTGCATGGGCGTATCGACCATTTCGATACAAGCCAACCCGGTGGCGAAATTGTAGGAAAACCGAGAGACTTCCAGGCTGTGAAGACGGCGCTCGAGCTGCGGGAGAAGCGCCGCGGAAACGCGGAATGTGAGCGAGACTTCGGCGGTGACGCGTCGGCCGGCGCCAACGTCTGCGCAGAAGGAGACGATTTCGTCAAAGGGCGGGAAGAACTCAGGCCACGAGGAAGGAGACTCGAGGCCGAGTCCAGTGGGAGCAGCAGCAGCAGGATTGGGTCTGGCTCCAGACTCAAAGTCGCGGGCGCACATCGTGGGGAACAGACCGGTGCATAGTGAATCCATGGCTGGTGATTGTCCCTTTGCTGAGTCTTCGTGTGTGTACCACTTTTGTCAAGTGCGTGGTGTTGTGGGTGATGACTTCCTGGATAACAAACAACAACGAGGAAAGGTGAAGGCAGGCCGCCATTGACCATGCCGGCTGGGAGCAGTGGACGGATTATCACTCTTGCCGGTCCGGTCCTTCAGTACGTACTCACGGGCAGGAGCTACGCTGCCCCACTTTGGCATGCCCCTGCCCAACACTGAGATGGGGCACCCACTAAGGTAGCACCTTCCAGGTTCCATTGGCATTTGGCCGGGAGGGGCAGAATCTGATTACCCAACCAGAGGCCGTCCAGAAACACATTGGGAAGGAGACACGACCCCCACATCGCCATGCCCCTGCACTGTTCCAGGTTCTTCGATCACCACTTGTGGAGCACCTCGACCTCCCGGAAGCCCAACACGCTCCACAGGCCGCTTCATCCTGAGGGGGGGTTTCGGAAAGTCTGTCTGGTCAACCCCACGCAACGATGCTGGAAAGCTCGCTCATAGGGGAGGCAAATGGAGATGATGAGGTTGAAGGATTGTACATCCGCTGGGTGCTCTGTTGGCCGGATTCCGTCGTGTGAATGTTCATCTATCAAGTAGACCGGCAAAAGTAAAAGCCATAGCTCATTTTTGAGATGTGACATTGAAGCCAGCCATCCCGACAGAGGAAAACATAGATCGGCCTTGGTGAAACACTCTGTGCTTGATTCAGATCAAGGTGCAGAGTCAACTTGAGTTCTACGAGCATAGAAATTACTTGTCCATTGGTCTCTGGGCTTGATCAACAATAGTAGCAACACCCATCTGCTAAGTGGAGGAGGATTACGTAGGATGGCCACCACGGACACGCGCGGTGGCCGGCAAGAAGATTTCTCAAGATGGCTGTCACAAGAAATAGCAGAAACGCAACGAGACTACACGATCGTCGCCATGCCAGATGTCGCGGCAGGGGCAGCAGAATGTAAGCATCGGCACGAAGGTCTGTCCGTACACCAAATTGCGACCGGGCAGACCTTGACCACTCATCACAAGGTACGCAGATGCGGGTGACTAGCAGCCCTGGTCCATGTTGACACAAAATCCAACCTGGAAGGGGTTTCCGAGCCTCCGTGGTCACGTGGTGGACGAGGTGAGGTCCACCTGCTGGAGGGGGAAGCTGCAAGCTGCTGAAAGGGCAGGCGCAGTGCCCAAGGTTGCCATCGGCGACTTCATGCCCTGCCCACAATGCGCGCAGCCGATCCCACAGCGAAACCTGCCAGGCCTGTTTCCGACGCAGACACATCTATTTTCAGAAAATTCATCGCGTCTTCATTGATGGCTAGATGCTTGCCGCCGACCCCGCGATTCTGGACGCGATTGCGCTCTTCTGGTAATTTGCGCTTCGCACCCATCGGCTGAAATTTTATACCTTTTTGGCCTACATAAAGTCAGACATGTCGTTTTACTGATCTCAATTACTGCTGGTTTATGTTCCTGGCGGTCTCGAAACGAGGGAGTCCATCGTGATCGCAGACAGAACTCAACCGTCAGGCCCTGGGAAGAGGCTCGACAGCTCCACTGGACCGCTCGCCCTCGGCGCCATTGCTCATGCACTCGACCGCACGGGCCAAGACCCACACATGTGAAAAAAAACCGCTGCAGCAAAAACACAAAAGTGGGTACTGGCCCACACAGCCCATCCATAGGCCTTCGCCACTCCGAACAGGCAACTAAGACGCTTTTGCCAAAACCACCCGTTGTCGTCGTGTGACCCGTCCGCAGTCCGAGCCACCATCGCCGCATACGGGAGTTCCGGGTCGCCAAAGTCGTTAATGGCAAGCCCGCCAGTCTTCAGACTGTTGACAACAGCAGCCAGGACAGGCTCCTTGTCCACGCTAAAGACAGGACCTCTGAGGCCGGAAACTGAGGCGTCGGCAACGCGGAGGATGGAGTCTGCATTGGGGCCGGGGGTGCGGATGATGGAGACCGAAGTGCAATGCGGTGTGAGAACCGCAATGGAGAGCCGCAGGTATCACGATGGGGTCGAGGATGTGGGAGCTGCGGCGCCCCACGTGTCCTGGAGCATGTGAGTGTGGCGCATCTTTTCAGTGATGAATTAATGTGGGCCGATGTACCGACCGGTTGGTACATTGACCCATATTTCCTGGCCGTGGCTTGATGCAAGGTACTGACTGCACTGCCACAAGCTTTCCGACCTGGGGAGACTGGCAGCGCACCTGCACATTGCCCCATGGCGCCAACTCACAGTGGCGGTACGTACCTTCTGTGGATGATGTCATTTTCGCGTTTGCATCTCTTCTACTTTGGTGTTTTCCTTCTCTTCAACGACATTCGCAACATCCGAGAGCACGTTGGATCGGTCTGGAAACAACACCGCGCAAAGCAAGCCCCCCTCACGCCAGCGCTGCTCACAACGCACGCCGCTATTGAGGTTATCCAGGCCCTAGACAAGCCGCCACCGACGCGGGTACTCCACGGAGCCACGGGACCAAGGTCGGCGACCTGATCCTCCCGTCTACCACACCCTGGGCGAGACCGACATCTAGAGAAGCCCGCGCGAAAACACGGCGGGATCAGAGAGAGCGATGCACAGCACGCAATTCCGGCCCCAGCTCTCGACATTCCAGACGAGCCCTCCGCTCGACTTGTGGCTCGTGCGGGACGTCAGCCGCCCACTCCGGAGCGATTCATGGATTTGCTCACGGTGCACCTCAGCAGGCCCGAGGAGCCCAACAAGTCGCTGCTCAACGTCATCCCCGGGAGTCGCATCCTCCTCGACATCCACCAGACCGACCGGTCCGGCATGACGCTGACTGTACTCCGCGAAGCTTATGCCGTCCGGGAACTTCTCGCGCAAGATCAAGTCATCAAGTCGGGCGACACCCTACGGTCCGAGACATGAAGAAGACCTCGCAACTGTTTCTGCAATGGATCAGTCCCCAAATCAGCTTCCGTGGCAGCGAAATGCGGAGCGCGAACCACTTGATGTGCCGTGGCAATTTTGGGCGAGATGAGGAACGCGATGCAAGTTAGAAATAAAATCCCCCTTCCTCTCATCTTTGACATCCACTAATCCCGAAAATCACAAAGACCTCAACCAGTCCACCCCCGCCGTGCTGGTCCTTAGACGCCTCCGCGAGGCCTATGTGCGCGCCACCTGGAACCCCCATCGTTTCGGTCGGGCGCCTCCGCCCGCGGAACACCAACTCTCGCCGCGTCAGGACACCGTGTGAGAGAGCAAAGGAGCGGATCAAACGTGCTTGGAGTATCTCGTCAGGTTTTCGTCTGTTCTGGAGGCAGAGCTGCGGCCCACGGCCGAGAGTGTGCCGGTTGCAACTCCTTGAACGGCAAGGGTACGCGACGTAAGCCAGCGTGGCGTCTTTCAGAAGACATTTGGATGTTGATGCTGGATTCTCCACGATGGGACGAACTAGACGTACGTACTCGTGAGGATTGAGAGGTTTGCTAACGAGAACCGCGCGTAACTAATATTCGTTGTCAGGAAGGCCTTTTGATCTAGTGACTATTTCAGCTCCAAATCCTATCGTTTTGAGCGTCGTCCATGTCAGGCACAAGGTCCAACATCGGGTAATCCACTCGGAAGAAAGGTGTCGGGGAAATAACTGGTCCAGTTCAGCGTCAATTCTCTCTTGGCATTATTCTGAAGCGACTCAATCATCATTTGCTCGTCAATCCTAGCAGTCATGGTTTTGCACAACTAGACTTCCCAACGCTTCCAAGCACCGCCAGAATAGAAGCATTTGAGCAGCCTCATTCTCCCCCTCGCCTAGCTCTCGCCAGTACTCTACGCCCGCATCATTTCCGTGCGACATGAGGTCGTTGTCCGCCAGTCTCGAGGCACATTTCAAGAACGACGGTCTGTAGCCTATGACCCCGAACAGCACCTTGTCGACGTCCCCTCGAACCCCCGTCGCCAATTCTTCCGATTGTCCAAAATTGCTCAACGGAAATACCCAGGGTTCCGAGACCTCGGATGCCCAGAGACTGCCATGCAACGCCGCGCGAAGCATACCGTCCAGGTCAACAACGCTTTAGATGCTACCAACGCTCGCAGGTTGTCAAACAGAAGTGCTTCAATTGGCGATGCAGTACTCGTATGTTGAGTGCAACCGACATTTTTTCGGACGCGCTTTAGTTCGGACGCACTCTGAAACTGGAACGAGTCCCAGACCGTATGAGCCAGCAGGAAACTGAGCTTATGGTCAAAAGTCTCGCCCGTGTTAGCTGGTAACTGTTGACGTGCAAGGGTGAAGCTTTGATTCTTCTTTTACTTCTGTCTTAACTTCGCCGCTAACTGCCTCCTGTTTACAGATTTCGCTAGAGTGCCGATAGCGAGCCCGAGTTATTGACGAGGAGCCCGAGAAGAGAGAAATTCTTTCCGACGCCGATGCCCACGCCGATGCCCACGCCGATGCCCACGCCGATGCACACGAAGATGCGCACGAACATGCGCACGAAGGTGCCCACCAAGGTGCCCACCAAGGTGCCCACCAAGGTGCCCACCAAGGTGCCCACGAAGATGGCCACGAGACGCCATGAAGATGCCCATGAAGATGGCCACGAAGACGCCATAAAGATGCTCGTACCGACTGCCACCTTGATAAGCTCGAAGCCGTCACTAAGGTGCTCTCACCAAGGACAAAGGCCACGACCTGCAACAGCCACGCCCCAAACTCAACCCCAATCAAAAGAATCTCCAGGCATTTTGTGTTCCGTCACTCAAGTCTCCGCCAACGATCAACATTCCCTCAACCACAACCAGATTAAGGTAGCTAAGCAGCTCTACCCCAAAATCCAGCAACGCCCAGCACTAACGCTAATCGCTCAGAGTACGACCCAAACCACCCAAGCTAAAAGCTGCTGAATGCGACCAAAGATACCAAACACGCTCCCCTCCACGATCCCCTCCCCCCTTCTTCCGGGAGCATACACTGTAGGATCGGTTTGCAGTGGCGCTGGATGCGTTCTCCTCTGGGCAGCAACGGGCACTTCCGAATCCCATGCTGATCTGCGCCGGTGGATCCCGGACTTCAAGGATCGTGAAGACGACGTCAATCAGCTAGCTGGAAAAGGCGCCCTGGATGATCTAAGGCTTCCTATTTTGTGTGCTTCAAATCCTCCTTCACTCCTATGTACCCGCGCTGACTGTTGTGCTCTAGCTCCTCTACCTGATGCCGATGCAATCGCCGCACCCACCGACAATCTTCTTCTTGCTATCATAGAACAGTTCAAGAGATTCGTTACCAGCTCTGCCCGTTAGCAGTTCTGCCTGTCACCAGTTCTGCCCATTAGCAGTTCTGCCTGTCACCAGTTCTGCCCATTAGCAGTTCTGCCCATTAGTAAGTAGTTATGGCTGTCACCAGTTTTGGCTGTCACCAGTTCTACTATCTAGCGGTAGCACATCCAGTTGACTGAGGGCATTGCCAACAATGGGCACAGGCGCCCTGTCCTTCCGCGAACCAAGATATCGATCCCGCCCTGCCTCTCTTTATACATCGTGGCATTTTCCACTTGTGCTTGCGTCGAAATTTCTTGACGTTTGAAGCCTGGGCTGATGTTTCGAATACCAACAAAGTTTCGTTTACAATCAGTTCGCCCCAGATTCCCCGCGAGCTTAACGAATCTCGTTCATCCACGACTTTGCCCCCGCAGCCCGCGGCACCCCGGACGCTCCGGCCGCTGCCCTACGAGATGACGATATCCCGCAATTGCAGCAGCTGCTGTGCCCAGACGAAGAGATGACCTGTCGAACACTTCCCGTGTTCTCGGATTTGACCAAGACTGGGCGGTAGCCACCTGACAGCGTCGAGAGGTAGACAAACATGGTAAGCAACACCTGTCTTTGAAGTTCGGAACTTCGGATATCGAGACTGACTAATCCTGGGGAATCTAATTGGTTCGAGGAAGGTACCGCAAGGCGGGAAGGCTTCATGATCGGCGGAGGGTCTGCGTTGGACTTCCGGTTAGGGACAGGCAGACAGCCGAAGCACCTCGAAGAGTGCACTTCTTGCTGCCTTCAAGTCAGCGTCGATTCTACCCTCTTTGTTGTTCAAGCCTCGGAACCAAAGCAGACAAACACCGTCGTATCAGTATTGTTCTTTCTCTAGTCAAAGGGCTGCGATCACTAGTGACTTGGCTCGAGGTCACCGGAACCTAGGTGGCCGGAACACAACCAGCGTGTTCAGGAGAACAGCTCGTTCCCACACTTCTCCCCGCCTGGCCTTCTAGTGTTTGTTCATTTGGGCAAACTCGGCTCACCTTCTCTGCCTTTCTGCTCACAGTTTCCAGAAGAGACACAAACCCCACTGCTCGCGATTGCCCTTGCGCCTTTCTTTCTCAACTTGCTGGAGACCGGCGCCGATCCGACCGTCGAGATTTTCGCTCCTCGGCTGTCTTTCTTTACCGAACCTCCTCGATTCTCCCAGCAGCCCACGCGTCGCTTCCAATCACGCTTCCAAATTGCTTTACTACACTGACGGGGGTGTCAGAATTATCGGTCTCGCCTCATCTCGCTGTCGCTGGTTGAACGCCCCAACACTCCCTACTACGTGACCTCGGCCGCTTTTTCGACGGCGTCCTCTCCAGCACCACTATGCTCGCGACGTCATCAACACCTTCGTCCCGAATATGCAGATCGCAAACAAAAGCATGTCAATCTTCGGAAAGAGGTCCACGCACCTCCCAAGACCACAAATCACGGTCGCGATCCTGCAGAAACATGTCCATCACCGATCCCCGCGCAGAATCAGCATCCAAACCAACACGACTTTCGCCATAATCCGAGGTCCTCCTTTTCGGCCGCGATATCCTCAACTGACGGCTCCAGGTCCATCGATTCTCGCCTTCACGTCCAAGTTTCTAAGCACTCCGCTGCCCTGCCATTGTTCGCGACTCCTCCGACTCTGCCTTTAGTGCGGATCAGCTCAGCAGTGACGCATTGATATGAAGGAATGTGATGAAGCTGCCTCGTATCATGTCTACACTGATTTCGGCGCCTGCATTTCGAGAACATATGAAGCTACAACCTGGAGAGGTCCGTCTGTAGGTATTGACACTGCTCCGAAGCCACTGCATCGACATCAAGTCACTGAATTGAGACATGGGATCTATAAGTGACAGCTGTGATGGGGGTGGTAGGAAGGCGCTTCTGTATGGCTTCGATAGGCTTTGGAGGAATGTTGAGGCTGATCACTGGTGCGACGCATTATCGCCTTGAACCAAAAAGCTGCAACCATCTGGGAGGGGCCCACGGGGCACCAGCATCTCACTCGCTTCGCACGTGGACGTGGTGCAAAGCAGCATGTTGCAGGCCTGTCGGGATACAGATATACAGACAGCGAAACTACGTAGAACAGTTTCCAATAAGAAGAGAGTTGAGCGAGGATCTACCGACGTTGTTATGCAGATCTTAACTTGGGGGATGGCGGCGTAGATTTTGAGGAGGAAAATTATCAGCAACCCGCGTCGATGCCAGCTCTTGTTTACTTCTCTCCACGTGCCGACCCAAATCCTCCACCTCAGCGTGCCCTTAAACTTACAAACCGATCCTAGTCTTGTGCTTTGGCACAGATTTCAATGCAAATCCTAACTTGGCAACTTCGACTCATGGTCAAACTCGCAAACAATTCCAACTCCTCAACACGACGCAGTCCCATCATACTTTGAGCAGGTCTCAGGACTGTGACGAGGCACTGGAGGTGGGTGAGGCCCTTATATATAGAAAAGTGGTTGAATTAGGAAGAGGGAATAATCCCCTCTCTAGTGGATATAAGCTAAGTGGCTAATTACTTAGTAAGCTCTTTAGGGAATATATAGATAGTGCTACACGTGGTGTAGTACGGCTGAGCCACGCATTCCCCGCGACATACTACGATGCGCGGGACGTTGTATGCTTTCGACCCAACATCAAATCAATCTTCCTGTGGGAATTGTTGATGAGAGAACCCCCTTGGTATGGCAAGGTATGCCCGGAACATAGCAAGCCCGGAGGCTAGTGCTGCTGTAAATTACCTCACTGAGCACGTGTCATGCGAGACGTGCGCCATGGGGTAGGGTAGTTGTGAATGACAGGACTAAAAACAGAAACAGTGACTGTTGATGATTGCAGAGGCTCAGTCACTTTGTTTGCGACAAGGCACCCTCCTGTCGGCGAGGTACTTAAGAACCCATGGGACCCCCTTTCGGTTGGGGTTGAGTTCGTCTCGTCACCTCCAAGGGGCATGCAAACCTCCTCAGACCAACATGCACGATATTCCGCTGGAAGACCTCCAAAGCCATCAACCCTTTGAATCGCGACGAGCTTATACTACGATATCCAGCCCCAGAGACGAAGGACGTCGACCTGGGAAGATGGGGTTGGTTCGTCTAGCCCTCTCCTACGCCTTCGACTGTGGCAGGACTCCTTCTCGGGAACCTGTCGCCGCAGAAACGACCTTTCAACTTGGAAAACCCCAACATCAGCTTCCCTATTCACCAAGACACCGTATCTATCACGAATGCGTTTCTTATTTGTATCGTGGCGCCGATTATTATCATCTTCGTGGTAGCTTTATTGCTCGTCCCGGGCTCGACCGTAACCCCGGGAACGCCGCAGTCCGTCATCTGGCGAAGAAAGCTCTGGGAGATGCACGCTGGCTGGCTGGGACTGATCATGTCAGTTGTGGCGACTTGATTCATCGTGAGCACGACAAAAAACCTTCTCGGAAAGCCTCGACCGAATGCCATCGCCCGTTGCCAACCCGACCTCGACAGCATAGCTCAATACATCGTTGGTGGGATCGCAGGGACATCGAATCCTTCGACTGGGCAACTCGTGTCTGCCGACATATGTAAGAATCCGAGTGCGAGCGTAATAGACGATGGATTTCGCAGCTTTCCGTCAGGCCACTCCTCGATAGCGGCCTCTGGACTCGTCTACTTGACCCTGTTTCTGGCCAGCAAACTTGGAGTCACGGCACCCTGGGCGCCGCAGCCTGACAGCCCGTCAGATCACAGCCACTCTTCCTTTCCATCACGCACCGGTGCGTTTGGGAGGGATGTTCAGGAGCACGAAGCTCGAGCTTCAACGGCGCCAACAGCGACTACCCGGATTCCACTGTCTATGCGTCGTCAAGCGGCTGCCCCGCCTATCTACCTCGTGGTTCTGACCTTCGTCCCCTTTGGCGTCTGCATCTTCATCTGCGCTTCCAGGTGGTTCGACTTCCAACATCACGGCATCGATATCTTCGTCGCGTTCGTAATCGGCGCAACCACTTCGTACGTCTCTTTCCGCTTCTATCACCTACCTATTGGCCGGGGTGCAGGTTGGGCTTGGGCACCCCGGAGTGAGGACGCGGCCTTCTGGGCTGGTGTGGGAAGGCAGGGATACGGGCATGACCTGCACAAAGCCCACCGTCGTCACGACTCCATGTGCTAAAGGCAAGACGATCCGCCCGAGAATGCAAAGCGATGGGCCTTCACCAAGTCCGCCAATGACGGGCTCTACATTTGAAAGGGGTTACGTGGATAGGCCTGGCCTGGCTCCAGCAGAGTCATGTACTTGTAGCGAATCATGGGAGAATGCATCCATGGAATCATCTTGAAGATCACACCTGTCCCAGCATCTTCTCAATCATTGAAAGCCCCCAAATCTAATTATAGTTGGCGTCGAACGCAGCTCAGACCATTGACCGTAGCGCGTACAAGGACATGACAGGTGGCCTCGGTCTCCGTGCCCTTTTGTGATAAATCCGAGCTCCATAGCTACACGGATTCGGCTACCCTTATCAACTACGTTGTGACGAAGGACATGAGACGAAGTGCCTTGTTGGGACTTCCAGAGCGTCAGTAAGGACTGTGAGAAGATGTGTTCTTCCTCAAAACTGCAAGTCTAGCAATCCTGGGCCAGTCTCATATTTCAGACGAGCAAAATATTATGAGTGAAATCGTAGCGTGAAATCTCACGAGGAACGCGCTTCCAAAGGATAGATCCCCCGTCGCCCGAAAGCTTGCCCACCTGACATCACATACTTGAGGGCTTTTACCTAGGAGTCGGAGTTGCCATTTCTGGGCCGGAAGTAACCTACATTGTTCATTCCGTACTAAGCCTTCATACTAAATCCTGTCTTCTGACTGTCCAGGCTGCTCATGTCGCCGGGCGTGTGACCAGCATCGCTACGTACATATCGGGTCCAATCACCCTCTCAACAATTTCCACCTCTGCCAGCCTGGACCCTACTACCAACCAAAGGTCTCACAGTGAACATCTATTCTAATCTCACCAGAGGCGATGTTCTTCGCCGCAGCAGTGCGCACGAGGTCAGTGAGTGTCTCGGGGCCACAGGAAGCGATCAGCACGCGCTGGCCGGACTCGACAGCCTCCAGAGTCTGACAAATTGCTTTCTCAGCTTCCAGCTTATCGCAAGGTCCTGTGAATCCTCACTCTTCTCTGTGGGCCCTACTGTCGTAGTAGCCGTCTTGGACTCGAAGTACCCTGTCGTGGAGTCTGTTGAGACGCCGTCGGCGGTTGCTTGAAGAACGGTCCCAGCAACAGATCTTGGGCTCGTCTGCGTCGCAGACGCAGGTAATGACTCTTTCGAGCCCTCTTGAGTCACATGGAGCATCATGTTCAGCCCAGAGCGCTGCTGACACAGTGACTGGATGTGATCCGCGAACCATTCCAGGTTCTCTGCGGTATTCATCAGCATTCTTCCTTCAAACACCAAGTATACAACAGACGAACCTCTCTTCCTGACAGCCCAGATAAAGTCTACGTGCGTACCCGACCGGGATTCCAGGTGCTGGAGCAGGCTGGTAGCCAAGCCAAACTTGAAGGTTGTACCGGTGCCGCCTGCAATCAGCACCACCTTGTCGTAGTTGGCCGGGTTAGGGAACGCTCCGTAGGGCCCGTCAACAGATGCCCACACCGACGTTCCAATATCGCGGTGGGCGCAGTCGTGGACGGCTTTGGTGAAGCCGCTGTAAGAGTTCAGAACCAATTCCAGGCCGCCGGCCCGCGTGTTGGACACGATGGTGAAGGGGTGAGTCTGGAACGCCCGGATGCTTGGGATCCAGACGAAGCAGTGAGACCCCGGAACAGCCCCCGCCAGCGGCTTCTTGATGACCATTCGCACACCGTTGTCGGGTAGCTGGTAGATGGTGGCGCTGTTGTTGACAAGGTTATACAGCATCCTCGACCCCCTAATCAGTCGGTCAATGACCCAAATTCCTGCAGCGAAGATCATCGCAATAGGAAGTTTCCACACCCAGTAAGGCCTGTGGAGGGCGGTGAAGATGATGGCTAGGAGAAATCCCAGGAGGTGGCTGATGTAGAAGGCCTCGTAACCGAGATTCCTGGCCATTCCTAGCAGCAGGACAAGCATGGCGACGCCAGCCACAATCCCCTGCCAGTTTTGTTCTTCCAGCATAACGTGCCAGCGCTTCTGGTTGCCGTAGTATATCATGTAGAAGATGGCGTGAAGAATCAGTTGAAGTACAGCGGCGTATCCGGCGAGCCGGTGGAAGAAATTCAGGCGCTCGTACGAGTGCCCGGTCAGAGCCCCGAGCGGCGTGTTCTTAAGCCCGAAAAATACGCACAGGGCCATGTTGGCGGTCGACATCCTGTCCCCGGACCTGTCAGCTCCCGACAAAAAGCCCCAGCGTCGAGGAGAGATTTACCATCCAAATCTTGCGGCAAAGTTGCTGGTCTTCGCCGTGTCTACGTGGTGAAAGCACATGACGATGTTGACCCCTACATATGCAACCGTCAACAGGGCATGGCCCCCTGATGGGAAACCAGGCACCTTCCGGATGAATAGGCTTCTAATTTGACTGCAGAATTGTTAGCTAAACGACGAAAGGCAACGCGAGCGGTTGTTTCACCGAGAAATTCTGAGGATGTGTGAGACACCCGGTAAGCGCTGCCAAGACTTTGGAGAAGATGAGGTCTTGCGATTGAAACTCCGCACCAGATGGTAGAGAATGAAGAGAACAATGACAGCGGCAATAACACCAGCGTATACTTTCAAGTTACGCTCATTCATGAGCTGGCGCGCATTGGGCGGCTTAGGTTTCTTCGCTGCTCGAGGTTCAATCATGTTGGAGCGTGTGACGAGTTCGACAGTCAGTGGTGGTGATGCAATTACGCTCAATGTGACCGGGTTGGGAACGTTCCCTTAAGGTATGATGCTCAGAGAATACAAGCTTAAACTCAACGTTCGTTTTCCTAAACTGGCCAATGTCCGTGTCTTTAACATAATTGCAGAGATCCTACTGCTCCAAGAGATTCAGAGACCTGCAGGTTCGAGAGCCAGAGTGGGGAGCGCCCAACCGCCACCTCACGCTTGTTCGAAGCATCGTGAACCCAATCAGGACGATCCCGACTCGGATGATTCTTCCTCAATTCTAGACTCTTTGTAAAATGCCTCATCTTGATGACCAGCCGAACTTCGGAGGCTGCGATGCGACTGTCCTAACTCACGGAATGGAGACGCGATGATCATGATTGGATCTAATCAGATCCTGAGTCAATGGTTTTGCATGCGTACAGTGCCACTCTGTGGACTCCGTCCTAATTCAAAGTCCTTTACTACGCATCATCGAGGTCACTGTACTTCTCAGGGACATGTTCAGTCAGAGAAACCGGGTACCCACGTCGTCGCCAGTGATTCGACCACCAGATGATTGACTAGCTGTTCCAACAGTGCAACATCACGGAAGTGGGTACAAACGCTTCATCATCAAGAACAAGCAGTATTTTCGATCGCTTGAAGGGCTTCGGTCAAGCCCTGAGGTCTCTTCAGAAACGGGGAGGGTGTGGAAATAGGACACCCGTGTTGCCGTCGTTCTTCTGCATGCCGCAGGCAGATGGGGCAATACTGGAGATATAGCTCGGTATGTATTTGAGGCATGATCAGAGTTTTCCCGTGATTTGAGTGTTTTCAGTATCCCACAAAGAGTTTTTCAATTGAAGTTGGACTTGGCTGATTGCTGGCTCAACGTACAGGTTGCAGGCTCAAGTGAGATCATGATAGTATCAACAACCAGCCAGCGACCGTCCCCTGGCGCACTTCTTATTGTACTTCCTATACTCTCATGTCTCTTCCAAATTCTTAGAACGTATGTCGTGAAGGGGCATGAATTTTCTGTATCCATGAAAGTAGACTTCATTACCTCATGAGTTGCACCGCCTTGAAGCTGACGATACCCCGACGACAATCACAAGTGGGTCGTACTTTTGCTACAAACGGCCATTGTTTGACACGAATTCATGATGACTAGACTAACTTCGGGGAGTTGGCCCGCTCGGCAAGTTTAATCATCCGCCTGGACCAACGGTCATGTAGAGACTGTGTGGATCAACCTTCTGTTGCACTAATCATGTTGGGTGACGTTGCCGAAAGACGTCGCGTAGTCAAAACTGCCGCCAAATAGCGGGCACCATCTAACGAAAAAGCTCAACTACCTCCACATCTTTCACGACTTCCATCGGGAATAAAGAGGAATTTGAAACTCGAGGAGATCCGCATCCCAAATCAGGAAACCGTCCCAACTTTAACCCCAGTCGGCTCTTCGGGTGCGGCCGACTTGGCAGCAGGTCGCCGTGTGACACGCTTGTTGGGGTGTTGTCTATCTCCGAGACACACCCTCGGTCCCCCGAGCTCCAGGGTTACCACAATGCCGCCTGAAATTTTCTCACCATATCAGACAGACAGGTGAACAAGGCCACGGGAATCCATCGTTCGAGAGGAGGGGCTTTTGTGGGCAGCTGCAGCAGATTATGCGTCAGGTCTGAACCATTTGCCAGAGCCTTTCTATATTTACGTCAACGAGCGGTCCAAAGTCCTTAAGCCCTTCCATGTTAACATAGGCGGGGGCAAGCCCGAGTCCAGCCCGTGTCGTTAGGCCCGGGGGTTCGGGAATGGGCGGTCTTTCCTGCCTGAATAAGCTAGTTTGATGGCAAAGAAGTCGTGAATCCTAAACTCTAAACCCCGGCTAACTCCTGTCTAAGCCTCTTCACTCTTACTAGAATGACACTACTGTCAGAGGGGTTCGCGGCACAGAGTGAAAGGCTTCATAGGAGGGGTCCAACTAGTCTCTTCTTCCTAATATTATTCGAATCTAGCCCTCTAAGTGCCTTCTACAGAGTTTTCTAGCTTATTTATCCCTTAAAAAGGGCCCTAGGGGCCCCCCTGGCCCCTCTTAGTTATTATAGCCTTTTAGTATTTAATACAATCTCCCTTCTCTAAAGTCTTATCTTTAAGGTTTTATCTCTAAATAACTTTATTTTATTATTTACTACTTACTTACTATTTCTTTTAAGTTAAACCTTTTTACTTTTATTACTTTTATTAAACTTTTATTCTTATAATAAAAAGAGTAATACTATTTATAGGGTTTTTAACTTTTACTTTTTACTTTTTAGTAGTCTCTTAATAACTCTCTTATTATTATATTATTTATTATTATACTATTTATTAT
>JAOWMA010000474.1:0-28810 GCA_025962755.1 Colletotrichum tropicicola
TATATATAAAACTGAATTTTAGAGATTTAATATTAGTTTTTTAGTAATTTTTATATAAAATATATTTTGTTTTCTTTTCCGATAAATAATTAATAAAAGACTCTAATATTTTAAAATTAAGTTTATCTTTATTTAATATATATAGTGTATTTTTTATAACTAGTTTGAATAAGTAATTTAATTAATATAGATTTTCAAAAGTCGTGATTTTGTGTGGTAAGGTGCGCAGGTGGGGGGGGGGGGGGTGCGCAGCTACGGGGTGGGTTGACTTAACGGGCATCCCGGCTGGTGAGGGCGAGAGAGACACGTTGGTTAAATCTACGCGACCGAGACAGTTGAATTGAATTTCAAATAATTGTTCATTCAATAAGTCATTTTCGAGGTAATGTTTCTTCGCTTTGTGATGCTCCGTAACACCAAAATGGTGGCACCTAAATAGCTCGCTAATCGCGTCTGCTGTTATCACAACGTGCGGTTTTTCCACAAGAGATGGTCGACACAAACACCCAAAGTATGTTCATCATGATCATAGTTAAAAACTGCCGGTCCGGTAAAGCAATGTCCAGGATATACTGTGTTAACGTTGGACAGAGCTAATCATCCCTTAAACCTATAAAATATTACAGGAGAGAAATACTTCATCACCGCCTGGGTTATCACACTCTTCAACCATGGAAGCATGACAAGGATAACAGGGAAAACTTTTCTTTCAATCATTGATCCGTGTTATGGGCCCAGGGGCATTGCCATGTCTATTCTAAACTTCCCGGGTCTTAAGTTCCATAACTCAAAAGCGCTGTTCTTGATTGACAAAACATGAGCTAGAGTTCCGGCGGATCTTCTACAGGACCTTCATGAGAACGAAGAGACTCTAAATCCTCCCACATCCATGCATGGTATTGCAAATTGGGCTTAATTCTCAATGCAGGTGACTCGGTGGTCGTGACCAGAGGTTCCCACGGGACTGGGTCGACACAGTAGCGTGCATCTTGTTTGCAGCGCATTGCGAATTGTTGAAGCCTGGTATGTACTTCTTCGCACGTTGCTCTTCTCCGATTCATTGATTCAATCGTCATCATCCGATGCTGAATGAATGACAAGAACTCGTGAATGTACTGAGTGCATCTTGGGTGTTTATGAAGCCTTTCAAACCACTTCATATCGTCAGTACGCCATGCAAAGATTTTATGGCTAGACTGTGCAAGAACACACCTCAGTAACTTGAGACTTTAGCATGAGACCAATATCCAGTGATGCATTGGAGATCTGGACCAGTTCATGGTATCTGTCGGAGCGATAACCATCGATGTCTGCGCTGTCGCGGGAGGACCTAAACTTTTTGACGCCCTTAAAGCCGGTGAGAACCCATGTAACGAAGTCGAGGTAGACGCACCCGAGACCCCAGATGTCCCAGGAGAGCGCTTTTCTGGCCCCCTCGGCGTATGATTCCGGTGGGGCCTCGGACAAACCTGGATCACGGCCTCGGTTGTCTTCGTGCACTCCAGGCCAGAAGTCTGATAGAACCAGGAGACCTGGATCCATACTTGACGATTTGAGCAGTAGGATGCTGAAGATATTGACTGCGCCATCAGTTCCGTCCCAGGACCCCGCGTAGAGTTTGCCCTGGAGCCTGGCTAGAGAGGTGTGGATACGGACCAGGCCACCAGCTATACCAGCTGTCTCCTTTGCAATCCACTGCAGCAGATCTCTATCGTGAGAGGGGTCAGGGTAAATTTTCCAGTAGTCCCACAAGTTAAAACCTATCCAAGGGCACAAAGAATAGAAAGATCCCCTCTGACTCCAACTAACAAGGAGAGGAAGAATATGCGGATGCTCAGTGTCGTGGACAACCTTGTGCATCATTCGAAGCTTTCTCCGAAAGGCATTTTGGTCTTCCGGTTTGTAGTGCTTTGTCAAAGAAAAGTAGCACTGCCAAATTTATCAGAAATTGCTTGTTGCCCATAACTATGAAAAGTGCCCCAACTTACTTCCGAGTCGGATGGGTTAAAATTATGGTGTTGTGGATGTAATTGGACTTTGATAATTTCTCCCGCTCTGTTTCGAAGTCTAATTTCATCATCTTCCAAATATTCAACAGATATCAGTGGTATAACCACACGGTCTTCGAACTCAAGAAATCGAGCCTCCTCGCCCGGGATTCTGCTGAGAAAGGGAGCCTGTAAAGCCCATTGTAGGTCATTAAACCTCTTCACAAAAAACAGGCTCTGCCGTCGAAAACATTCCAATGGGGTCTCTGGAGCATTTTCCCTACGGAGGACGTGTCTTTTGGTTTCTTCTGACTGGAAATATCGAAGTGGAAGGTCCTGGTCACAAATCCCGGTGTCGGCGTCCAGGAAGTCTTGGATGGCTGTGACCTTTTCCATTAACACGAGAATAGCATAGACTCGACGGTACGATTTCCCCAAGTCAGAAATGCTGCAAATGGTTTTGGTTATCTCGTTGAGTTTGTCGGGGTCCATGGCGTCACCAAACTCCTCGTGGACGTCTAGTCTGACCGCGTCAGGTTGGATTAGATTTTCCAAGACGCCTATTGGAATGAAATCGGACCCCAAATAATACGGATCTGGACTTCGAGCAGAGACGAAAGCTCTGTCAAGGAAGTCCACAAGTCGCAAGCCATCCGACTCAGATCCCCCCATTTGCCCCTCATCTCGGCCAGTGACTGTGAGGATCTCCGAGTCTTGGTATCCGTGGATTTCGAGATCAATGTTTTGTTCATCTTCCAGATCGAGACGAGACCCATTGTCCATGAAATCCGAGTTTTGACATGAATCGATATGATCGTCTTCGGCAAAATATGGATGGCTGCTGAAATAATCTGCCTTGTCATCATGGTTCGTTGTGCTGGACTCAGGGGATGAAGGCCTAGCCCTTCTTGAATCAATCAGAGCTGACTCCATGTTCTGATAGCCAACCGCGCTAATTGACGCTTCCAGGCCTAAGTCGGAGAAGTCAAGGCTACATAGCCAGTGAATGAGCTTTCTAGAGCTTTGATGTGAACAATCGAATAATCCAGCTTCTTTGAATTCGGATGAGTCGAGGGGGACGTCTCTCGGCCAAGGCAGTGATCGAAGTGCAAAGTCGTGCATGTGCTCTAAAACGTGATTCACCAGTTCGGGCGAATCACGCGGTCCATAAGACGGGCAAAGTGGGCAACTTTCAATCCCCATGCTATGTCTTGATGACTTAGACATCAGACTCGGTAGCATGTCATCCGAGGTACCGTGGCTCCCCTGCAGATGGCTCATCATATCGCTCATGTGAGGGAAGATGGGAGGCTCGACACCACATCGGTCGCTACAGATGCAACACTCCCATAGAGGCTTATGGTCGTGTTGGATATGGTACTCGAACGAAGATCGGGTAGCATAGTAGACATGGGGCGTAGAGCATTCGTCTAAAATGCAGGTATAAGGACACACGTCTGCCGCCAGATGTTTTCTGGGTAAACAAGCTGAGTCAGTCTAGGCCATTGGTACACGATCGAGAAAAGAAGGTAACCGACCGCCAACTAATCTCATCCTTTGCATCCTCGATTGGAATCGACTGACAGCAGCAGGGACACTGCACAAGCTTCTGGTCGGTTGTGAGCAAGGCCGGCCGCGGGTATCGTGCCAGAGCCGTAACGCGTGTGATGCTTGTCTTCGGGGCCTCTCGTTCGGCAGCTTTCCGGGGGTTGAACTTCAATTTGCTTTCTGCATAGGATGCTGTTGTGACGGAAGCAGGTTCTTGAACTTCTCTGTCTCTGGCAAAGACTTCTGGTCCGTCACTACTAATGGGGATCGAGGGGAGTGCGTCAGCTATGACGGGCAGCTCCTCAATACTCGCTCGTTCAGCGGGTGCTGGCTTGACCGGCAACGGTGGCCCTTCTTGGCGAGTTTCTAGCTTAATGGCGGTCTTCTGGGCTTGAAGGAACATGTTCCTTCGTCTGAGGTTCGCCTCTATTAGGCGTGATTGAGGGGGGGAGAGCTTCTGGTCCTCCAGAGAGCCTGGGAGCCGGCCGTCCTTGGACGGTCGAATTTTCACAAGGCACTCCAAGTGGAGTCTCAACTCCTCGTGTTCGTCTGGGTTGAATCGATTTCCAGCCTTTTGGATTCGTGATCGTTTTCCAGTTCGGCGGACCGCGACCGCAAGAAGAGCAAGGTTCTCGAGGCACGTGTCTATTTCCGCCAACAGCTCGTCGATAGACAAGTCGTCGGTGGTATCCACAGCCTGATCACCGTAACACTGAAGTAGGCGGAGCAGAATATCCAGAATTCCAGTCACTACAGCAGTGTCATCTGGAAGATACCTAAGCCTTGAATCTAGCGACGCTTTACCACGAGCTAAGGCCCCAGTGCCATTCGCCCACAACCTGAAATCAGCTAGGCGGTTTTCCAGCCTCTCTGGCTGCTGCTGGGGGCTTTCGTTTAGACATTGTTCAAAGCTTGCAATGCACTGGCGTGTTAAGTCGGCCGTTGGTGTCGCGGTAAGGTCCATTTGATGAGACTCAGGCATAAAAGATGCCACAAAGTCTGGTGAAGTGAGCTGTTGACATTGAACTGGGTATCCATACGATATTTTGGACTGAGCAAGTTTCACCCGCCTCGATAGAATCTTATCGAAGATAGCCGGATCAAAGTGAGGGGTAAGATGACCGACTGCAGACCCAGCTTATGATGAGGATATCCAATGGACGTGTGGCATTATTTGATTGGCAAGGCGACCAATCCCGCGCCTCACTCGCAGGAGGCACAGCAGATTACCCCGCCGCAGCTTTTCACGTCAGCTAGACTCAACCTCATTCCAACCTATTTCTCATCGAGTCTCTTCTTCTATTGCCGCCGGATGGCAGACGCCGATCCCCAAGATGAAGGAAAACCTTCAACCTAGTGCTTGCGAGCTGCTTGCCTCCCTAGCCCGAAGGGTATCTCAAGTTTTCATTCGACTCAGCAAAACCATGAAGCGTCCTTCTCAATTCACTATGGCTGGCAAGATCGCCTTCGAACTTCATTGCCTTTACCAGGAGATTTCTGCCCAGGACAAAGATGGCATTCTCTTTGATAACGCCGTGGAAGAAATGGCCGAGACTCTGGTGCTCGAGCTTTCCCACCTCTGTACAGTGAGTTTGGCTCTCCTAGCCTTGCCTAGATCTGGCCGCCAAGTATACTTGGAAATTCTGATCGCATACATGTGAGGATTTGGCGCCCAAGTGGACTGGTTGTCCAAGGAGGGTGACCGATGTCATTTCTTCAGAGACTGTGCTCTCGTATCACCTAACCACGGCTCTATTGTAGGGTCGTTGCAATAGACGGCATGCCTGATCTCATAATCATCCACTTTATCTGGCCGTTCGCTTCTTTCGCTGTCATCCGAAACGGCACCTCGTTTGCTAATCATAATAGTGGCCGTCCTCAAGTATTCGAACGGGCAGTCTTGTGGTTGTTCATGACCATCTTGCTGCTTTCTGCAGGCCCGATAACGTACATATAGTGGAGGAAAGCCTGTCGAAGGCCATTCAAAGAGACTTCGACCGTGTTCGAAAGTTTCACCGTCAATCTTCTGATTTTCGCCAAGCTATTCGCCCGGCCTCCAGTGAACACCGACGAAATACAATTCTCGACGAAAAGGCTAATGGGTGGCATGTTTCAACCCAGAATGATTTCCCCCGGCATGTGAACGACAACTTCATCCGAGTCGTTCGCGAGTATACAACATGCAACAGAAGCTCCCATGTCTCCGAAATCTTCCCAGATAGCCAGACTCAAGAGATATGGCACCCAACGCGCCTTTTCCTTGCCAAACCGCCGTCGTCCACTACTAGGCGGGCAGTCTTCGACATCATTACCACAGTGGACATGAGATTTTGGCAAGATTTATACGTTGGGGTGTTAATGTAGGTCCAGTCTTCGATACATGTATTTATTAGCTTCCAGTATGCTATTATCATTGTGCTTACATCACAAATCTCATAGAACATCCAAACGGCCGAAAGGCAATGCTAGGTTTGAGCTACAGGATACAGAAGAAGACGAGTTCTCGTCTCAAAGGTCCCGTCCAATCGAACCAGGTGGCCTTTGCGACATATTGGATGGGCGTCGAGCCGTTCGCATCGGCCTTTTTCTGGACGACGAACAAAACCTCAGGAAGTTACATGACGGAAAATACCTCGATCGATCGCTTACTTCCGGCAAGGGTATTCCCTTGTCTACTGTACTTCAATGCTACAACCTGACAACAAAACACCGGGTAGAACTTGCTCATGTCGTTTCTCAGGCATGGTGGAGGTTTTACTCATCTGAGGTTCTTGGGCCAGGGTGGCGAAGCAGCGAAATCTGGTTCATGCCAGTCGAGCGCGATGGCCCAGAAGATTGCCTTCCCCTCCAAGCCTATGTCCCTATAAGTTTCGCGAACTCACGCGAGAATATTCGAGAGTATCGCGACGAGGAGGACCTAAATCACCGCTTTCCACGTATCTTGGCTCTTGGCGTGCTACTCCTCGAAATCGCACTTGGGGAGCATTTCGCGCTGGCACAGACCATGGGATCCGTGGATCAGATAATCACAATCTGCAACAAGGCGGCAAGCTGGCTGAGTAGACTAAAACAAACAGACTGGGAGGGTTTCGCAAGCAAGGAGACATTTATCAAAGTCATCGATTGCTGCCTGACCTACTCAATTTTCAGGACCTCTTGGGACGGCAGAACTAGGCCTCTAGGTGGTGGTGACCCCTCGAACACCCAGGTCAGTCGAGAAGAGCCCCCGGAAATTGCGGAGAGACGAAAGCGCCTGTACGAGCATGTCGTATCACCCTTGTCGCACCTGGCGACAACCTGCTACAACATCAAAGCCAGTGAGGTGTCAAGTGTTTCCAAACGTGTCGAGGTCGATCACCAAGTTGTTGAGGAATCCGAGTCTCAGGTTGCCGTATTTCATTCCGGTGAGACTGTGAAGTTGGATGAATGGCTCATCAATCTTCAGCGGATTAATGCTCATATTGCCCGACTTCACAGGAAACATCGTCAAACAGGTTGCTTCCCAATCAGAGTGGCGATTCTAGACACGGGTTTCGATCCAAGTATGGAGTTTTTCCGCCAGGATCAACGAATCAGACAGATAAAAGGATGCAAAGACTTCGTCACGGGACTTACTGGTGCAGAGGCAATGGTAGACACGTCAGGTCATGGAAGCCTCATGCTGCGGCTCGTGATGGAGACAACACCTCTTGCAGAGATTTATGTGGCCCGTGTGGCAGAGAACAACCAGACTCTTGCAGCTAGTGCGGGAAAGATTGCAGAGGTGAGTTTGGCATTTTCTTCCTTTTAATGAGTCTACGCAAGAAAGAAACCAAACAAAGATTTCGGGCCCCACGGATCACACGACGGAAAACCCGCCGAGAATATGACTCTCGACTTCCGGAATGGCTTCTAATAGACTCACAGGCTATCCACTGGGCTGGCGTCGACAATCATGTTGATATCGTGTCAATGTCCTTTGGTATGGTGCGGGATGAGACTGCCATAGAAACCGCCATCCATCGCGTGCAGTCAGCCCATACACGCGAGTGCATCTTTGTGAGCAGTGCCGGGAATGGCGGAGCATCGCAGCCTGAGATGACATTCCCGGCACGGCTTCCTGGCGTAATCGCAATACATGCAACCGACTGCAGAGGCAGATTTTCTTCCTCGAATCCATTGGTACGAGGTTCGAAATGTTTGGGCACATTTGGCGACGTCCCAATCGAAATCGAAGAAGACATTTCTGCGCGTTTCGGAGCCAAGATATGTCAGTCGGGGTCATCAGTAGCAACAGCTGTCGCAGCCGGGATTGCCTCTTCAACCCTTTCATACGCCTCAGTCGTCAAAGTAGCTGTCAACATGGAGCAACAATGTTCTGGATTCCCCCAGAGCCTGAGAAGAACTGGCGGTGTAAGGAAATTGTTGGAAAAGATGACCGCTGAGCACGAAGCGGAGCATAAGAGATTCATCAACCCTGTATGGTTCTGGAGCAAAAGGTCTTTGGACCTCACGCGGCTTGGGGCTATGTATGACTAGATGCCTACCTATTTATAAAATGGCTGCAAGTTATCATAATAGCCGTTTGAGTAAGATTTCATTTAAGGAATTTGTTGCCCCGTTGTACATGTTCACTGGTGGGAGACGGCAGGTCATATCTTTGCACAACTTTGGATTACAGGAGTTTGAAGAATTGAACATCTTGCTAATCTAGATAACATCAATTTGCCCTGTAGCGATGCCGAGGATCCATCCCACCTGAATTTAGGCATCCCTTCTTAGCGCACAAACTCCGTAACATCAACGAGTTCAGTTATATAATTCCCGGGTTCACGGCAACTTTTCAGACGGCTGCTTGAACTTAGCTAGGTTGAAAGCAACCAAGCTAGAGATCGACTCTCTCAGTCCCATTCCTTTCTCAATATCTTCGCTCCCTCCCGCTTCCGTCTTTCTCTTGTTGACAAACAAATACCAAAGGCCAACGGTAAAGAAGGTTAGTCCCAGAGTGACGACGAAGTATATCCAGAGATATGGTGATACCGTTTCGTTGGAGTTTTCTGGAATCCACTGAAAGAATGTCATGGAGAAGAGAGACTGGTTCGATGGGTAATACGTCAGCACGGGAGCAATTGTTGTGGAAATGTTTGAACTGACTGCGACAAATGTTGCTGGGAGAAAGATCATCGTCAATAATGCGATGGACTTCATCTGGCTTCCATCTTTCTTGGTCGACAACGCAATATCCATATTAGCCTTGGTGTGTGCCTATGCGTTCTGTTAGACTTCTGGCTCAGCCTAAAGTTCGTGAACCGGATCGCTCTCACCAGGGATGTCGCCAAGGTCATCTCCTCCATGATCATATCGCATTCTCGGATCTTCTCGTCGTAATCGCGGATGATGTCCTCCAATCGCTCCTTGATTCTGACACCCGAATATCTGGCCTTTTCTTTGAACTCAGGACTGGGCTGTAGCTCCCACGTGGCTGTCAGTTCGTCAATATGCTGAACTATCTTCAGCAACTGCGCCTTCCAATTTTCAAGCCCATTTTTCAGATAATGAATTTCCAACCAAGGGTCAATTGCGTGTCGTGGCTCGTCCTCGCTGGATGCGATGTTCTCCCACTTGGTCTCGTGCCTCTTCAAAGCCCCGACGGTTTTCAGGAGCTCTTCCAAACCTCTGGTAACAAGCCTGATTTGGCGCTTGCGTTCGAGTTCGGCGAAGATGCCAACCAGCAAAAGCGGATGACAAAGGGTCTCTTCTGCGTTACCTAGTCTCCCGCTGATCTCTTTCATCGTCGACTGATCGCAACCGAATACAATAGCACGCGTTGATTGAGTCTTCGGGAAGTATGTCAATGACAGCGCAAGATCGCCTGGCCATCCGTTGGAGGAGCGGCAGTTGTATACTACGGAAGGAATGAGTAGGGAGGAATGCCAATGGCTCTAGTGTTGACGAACCTATTGCCGTTTCCTTAGGATTCCCCATTGATAGATAAGTCCGGGAGAAGGTTGCCTGCCCACGGTTGATGCTGCGGATGAAGGATCCATGGAGAAAAAGCTTGGATATTATCTTATCGAATGTGATTGGCGAGAAAGGGAGATAGGACAGTAGTGCTGGATTGTGCGATCCTCTGCTGTCGTCCTTTTCCCTGCCTCCCAAGCTGTTCCAACGTCAGTAGGGACACCTGCAAGCCGAGTAAAAGTGATATTACATGACAGCTACTCCGCCGCCCACTCTCTGGTCTTCAAGAGTTGGTAAGTGACCCTAGATGATGGCCCTTAAGGTCAGTTCAATCGATCATCCATTCCAATTGTCATGCTGGAAAGTACCCACTGCGCGAAACCAATTGTCCCAAGCATCGTCTTCTGCCAAGGTTGAGTCGACCTTCTACGAGGATATTAGCCGCAGGCTCCGTGACTTTTGATGCGTTGTCTTGCTCGACTTGCCTGATCGACTCCATTTAAGACCACAACTCTGCTCGGACTGGGAATGTACCGAAGGGTGCTTCGATCTCTTTCGCTGATCTCTGGCTTTTTCCGCACCCAATCCATATCTGTGATGAAAGATCCAAAACTGTCTCCAAAAGTCCCAGGATAATAATTTTGGGCAGACAGATGACAAGTAAACGAGTGTTCGAGTTGTATTCCTAAGTTGAGAGTTGCAATTGCTGTTGGAAACTCTGACCTCAAATATTGGTGCTACGAGTAGGCTGTGCGGCTTCACGGTCAATACATAGCCCTCAGGGATAGCTGCACGCTAATGGGACGGCGTGGAAGGCAACAACACCATCAGCTCAGCCGCACGACTGCATGAGCAGGTGACACACTGCAGCCTGGAAAGCAGTTAGCCAAGTGCTAATGTACCTACTGCACAGCCGCATTTTTCCGAACGTTCACAGCCCTGTAAATGCCTACATGTACAGAAGCCACAAAGAGTCACTTGCAGATGGTAGCAAGACCAACATTACACGTCGGGGTGTCCAAACTGCATGTGACACCCGATTGAGGGAGCCTGTCACTCAGCCTACAGTTCAGGCAGCTTTCCTCACCGAAGCCTGATTTTGGTCTCGGGTGGCGATTCTGCCGAGGGAACCTAAGGTTCACAGCCTGATTCTAACACAAGCAGAAGTGCGGCTACAAAGACCGTCAGACCCTGCAGCAATTTGACCCGGCATCCCCACGGAGTCCAAAAAAAGCCTCTTGACAATATTATCCACCAACCGGTGTAGCCAGCTTCGGCCATGGATTCATCCACCAACTCGAAGCCCAAACTCGTCGAACAGCAGGTCGCAATCGCCTATGGTGATCGCACAATGCTGGACGATGAGTTGAAGAAGATTTTCAAGGACGAGCAGTATCAAATCACGGTATGCCAGGATAGTGAATTCGAATGTAGAATTGAGACTGACTCTAACCAGATCAAATTGGGATTTTTCCATTTGCAAATTCCCAGAGAACTCACAAGAGTCTGCGACCCCCTTGATGTGCTTACGATCAGGTACCCAAAGCATTGACTGACTTCAACGGAGCAGGACGAAATTGACACCATCAAGGAGAGAATTCGGTCCCATTATCAAGAACAGTACGAGGAGTTCTAAATCTAGCCCTGGCGTATGTAGTTAAACCGCTTGTCAGCGAATGAGAACACGAAGAAAGTCTGGTCCTGAGATATTTTGAACGTAACTACCTAGTATGTATTATTGCAGCCAAAGTAAAGTGGGATTCAACCATTGCATGATTGCTTAGCTATATGTACATTAATGTTTGCTTAATCAAGTCTTCGCTGCTATTCAGCGCTCGACGTAACACATATACTCCTCTTATGATGCATGTACTGTAACATTATCTACACTTCCATCTTGGTATCCGGTTTTCTCACGACGAACTGCCACACAGTTTCTGACCCAGTTTGGTGAGATAATGCCCGAATGATCCCCCACCTCTGTTGGTGCTGTCCTTCTTCCCATTAGTCGAAACACTTTCAGAGATGCCAACGCCATTCCCGTGATCTTCGT
This sequence comes from Colletotrichum tropicicola, assembly GCA_025962755.1. NCBI lineage: Eukaryota > Fungi > Ascomycota > Sordariomycetes > Glomerellales > Glomerellaceae > Colletotrichum > Colletotrichum tropicicola. Next base: position 11,530 of record JAOWMA010000474.1, read on the forward strand.
TTGCAGGCCCGGGGCGGGACATGCCGTCAGCAGTCTCAGGCTTCGAATCCCAAACATTCTGGCTTGTGGCGGTTTGATGGTCTCCTTGCTCGGCATCGGTAGGCTTCATGGTTATATCGTTTACTTGCTTGGTTTCCGTAGATACCGTCAGCTCGACAGATTCGGCTGGGTCGGCTGAGGCATCCCTCACGGGGGCTCTTGTCTCCGAAACCTCTTCCAAACGTTCCGCACCGATGGCAGGAATATCTAGCGTAGGATCTGAAAATCTTACGGAAGGCCTCCTGAAAGGCGAACCAGGACGGGAAGCACTCTGCTCCTTTGCCATGGCAGACTTGAGGCTACCGGTAAGTGACGCATTGGATTCTATGCTGTGGCGGGGGGACTGGTGCAGCTCTTTATCTAATATCCGCGGTGGTGGAGCAACGGCTTCAGTAGGCTGCGGGTGATGGTTTTTGCCGTAGTAAGGAGGAGGGGGTGTTGACTTCGTAACTGTTGGCACTCGAGCCATGCAGTAGGACTTGTCTTCTTGACATCTTTTTCTCATGGAGTTGAGCTTCTCGACCACCACTGGGCATTTTGCTCGTGTTTGTGGATCGGGGGTAATGAGAGATGTCAAAATAAAGTCCAGAAAGTCATGTAGGTAGGCGGTGCAGTTGATGTCGCTGTGAAGCTGATCGATCCACTGAAGAGTCGAGTCAATCAATTGAGAGGTGTCAAGTTTGGTGGGTATGTGGTAACTCACGCTAAGCACCGAGCCTTTCAGAGAAGCTGCATTGTGTTCCATAGTGAAGAAGGTATCTTCTTTCCATTCTCGCACTTCTTCATTCCTACCATCCGATATGCGTTGGTCCACGAATGTGTCATTGACGGCGTGGGACCCTTTCAACAGCCAAGTGACGAACTCGAGATAGAGACAACCAAGAGTCCACATGTCCCAAGATTGAGATATCCTGGTTTCTGGCATGTCGCACTCGGGGGGCCTGTAAGTCGGTGTGCGCGCCATCTCTCCGTTGGGCATCTGCGACCGAGAGTGCTTGCTGTTGAACTGTGTCAGGCCGAAGTCGGAGATTTTCAACACGCCGCTGAAGTTCTCCTTGCTTTGGTGGTCCTTGAACCACAGGACGTTTTCCGGCTTGATGTCGCTGTGCCTCCCGTATGGTCTTTTCTTGGATGACGAGGCCGCCTTGACAGCGAGATTCTGTGGGTCTGAGCTTGATTGGTAGTGATGAATCTTGCTCAGTCCAACTGCCAGCCCATGGCACTGGTTCGCCGTCCAGAGGGCAAGATTCTGATCAATGCGAGGCTTCGGATTCATCTGCCAGAAGTTGCGAAGATTGCCGTCTGCCCAAGGAAAAATCAGATGATATCTGTTTGCGTGCTTGTAGGTAGCCAGTAGTTTGATGAGATGCTCGTGGGAGTTGATGCTGAACCTCTTCAAAGTGTCGACTTCCTGCTGAAAGGCAGCTTCATCAGGAGAAATCAGTCTCTTCACAGCGAAGTATGGGTTTTTGACCTGTGCGATTTCGGTCAGCTCCAGTCTTCTGCGTCATTTCCATCGGGGGTCTCCGTAAGTTACTGGGCAAATCAACATGAATGCGCGTACCTCTGGGCTAATGAAGTTGTGGTGGGCTGGATGGATTCTGACTCGGAAAACCGTCCCGTAACCACCCCATTGCGAAGAGAGACTCCTCTCCTCGGACTCCACGAAAGGAAGAATGATCTTTGTTTCAAGCGGGTAGTTGAAAACCTTATTGGCCTTGTCTGCCTTTGAAAAGAATGGTGACAGCAAATACCACTGATATTTCTCAAACGTCTCGATCTCGATGTCTTTCCAGCCATAGAATGCTCTGATTGGATGGTGAGGCTCCTTTTTCCGCAGTAGCCGTAGATCACCACCACTGCGCTCAAGCTTGAATGGCAGGTCCCTGTCGCTCAGACTCTCCGCAATGAATTGTGTGATGGCTTCAGGCTTCTCGATCAGGACCAAAATGGCGAAGAGCTTACGGGAGGATGTGTACTTCTCCCCAGAACTGGATTCTGAGTCGATGCGATATTTTTTGCAGATGTATTCGCTAATCTTCGTCAAGTCCACCCCGCCAATTGCCGACGTGCTGTTTGAGCGTTGGAGCTCGTCGACGACGGCTTCCTGAACAATGAGGCTTTCGAGGGCGTTCAGCGGAACAAAAAAGCCTTTTTCTTCGTGTGGGTGATCGATGGCTTCGGCTCTCAGTGCCTTTCGCAAATCTTGTCGTTCTAACTCGGGAAGAATAGCAGGTTGAGATTCTGGTTGATTTGAAAAGACCTGCCCGGTTTGATCCACAAGTTCATCCTGGGTTTCTCTAGGGAGCGTTTCGACAGGCGCATTTCTAAGATGCTCGTTCAGTCCATAGTCGTATATGTTGCTACTTTCTTCTGTCTCTAGTCCGGAGCGAGACTTGCGGTGAACCTCGTTATCTGCCCCGATGTTGACCTTGTCGGCCGCAGTTACAACAACATCTGGAACTGGTGATGACACTGGGCTGTCATCGAGCTTTGGCAAGTAATTGGTGTTGCCTCCGCGAACAGCAGCAAATGGAGGTGATGCTTCTGGACGAGCGCGTTGCGCATCCTGGTATTCTTTTGTTGACGTCTGCACAGCCGTTTAGCGTGGCCCGCATCGACAAGAGGGAATGGGAAAATCATTTGCAGCCTGGCGAGAACTTACGAGATCAATTCCCAGGCCAATGTCACTTTGTAATTCTCTGGGAAGCGGTTCGAATTGTTGCCGCTTATAACCGTTGGGTGATTGGCTTTCCCGAATCTTTGGGCTGGATTCAGAATCGCTAGTGCGTTGCCGCCTCTCAGGCTCGTGTTGTTTGTTTGATGCCATCGATGGTCAACAGGTCCTCCGATGTTGACATGAGATTAACGACGAAGATTCGTCTGTGCGGCAGTAAGTCAAGGTACTCATAAATGCCTCGAGACCTTTCATTCCAGACAAGAGCCTCACCGCAAGAAAAGCAGGCTGGAAGCCCACCGCCTCTGGCAAATTCAGCCGAAGCAAGCATGACCAGTATTGGCGGTGGCAATGCGCCATGGCTGCGGGCTGTGCCAATGAATGGGGGCGTAATGCAAGCCGACGCACAGCCGGCGCGTAATCGACCAGCGTAAGCCCAACATGGTGTAGTGAACTGCATTTGCCAGCCTCGCGACATTACCTACCGCCCATATTCTTGGAATGTGGTCTCCTCATGTTCCTAGCACAAGTAATCTAGGACAGACTATGTAGGCGATACAATCCACGTGTTGCATCTTTCTTTCCAACAGCCATGATGTTGAAGCATTCGCGCACCTCCACTCTAGAATCCGGAGGTGGCAAGGGAGTTAGCACACACGCGTTGTCTGCCGCCTTTCAATTTGAACGCATCCGATGCTTCATTCATTCCAATTTGTGGATAGAACTGATGCAAAATCGCGGCCTTTCGGTCAACATCGCCTCACCAGCCGCGAGCACTTGCATATCAAACCTGAGACCAACATTGTAAGGCTGGAATATTAATACCAAGCACATTCAGATGATCTCTTCCCTAGAGGCCGGGATGACCTGATGATTCCGGAGGCTTCAGCTGCTTGGATCAGCTAGGAACAAATCAGGCTGGCCCGCCAGGCGACCGATGCGGCACGGCCCATAGCCACCCGCCCCCAACAACTGGGGTCTGTCAGTCCCTCTGTCCCTCTTCAATGACTGTGCTCGTGCATGTATCTGGGCCTAGCGAGTACAAGTATCATCAGCAGGTACCCGTAGTCTCGTTGCCTTGGGCTTCCATCTCCGTGCGTCAGCCCTAAGAGGTCATGACATGTGGTTTCACCAGGAGTTTTTCCACTTCCGTTCGGGTGTGGTGAGGGGCAGCTCCGACGGCTAAGGTGTGACTGAGACAATCGATCAGTCCAGCCTGATGAGAAAATGACAACCTGATGGTGTTCATTGGGTGGCCAAAGCTCCCGGAACCCCTCCATGACATACTTCGGGGGCGTTGACCTGCAAGGACCTAGCCCCCTCATAGCCCCAAATTTTCGCACTTGTCCAAGTGCTACATTTCAGCTGCCTCGTGTGCCCCCTAGACTGGTTGCCTCGTTCTGACGCAAGCCATATGCCCCGAGACTGTATTGAAATGGAGAAATGACAGCCAACAAAGCCGTAACTACTGGCATTTCCGATGAAGGACCAGCAGCCCAACACTCAGCTAGTGACTCCGGCATTTTACACATACCGGCGTTGGGTTTCCTTGAACGGGGCTTTATCTCTAGATGGCGGCAAGTTACAAGCGGCGAAAGCCTTGAATATGTACCAACAATACCAGGCAGACTTTCTAGGCGGCTATCACTGGCCAGGTGTGGACGCCTTCCGGTGTCTTTGGCCAGGATGTGTTGTGTTCACTTTTGCCAATGGCATTGTCAAAAGGCTTACATGTAGCTTTTATGTACGCCTGAAAGACCCATAGGCACTTTGGTCTCGTGTTTCCGGCACTGCTTGATCCTATGGGAGGCCTTGGCCTCCGTGCCTCGGCATCGCCAACCACGTTGTTGACAGGATATAAGAGTAAGCCGGGTCTTACCCCACGATTTTTGCCCGAGATTCAAGCACCACCAGCACTTCCATCGGCCCTCCTCCTCGAACTTCGACCCTTACAGTCGAAAAAGATCGTTCCAAGTCCCCTTCCGACATGAGCATCAGCTGCGAATCGCCTCGTCAAACGGCACCAAGCCAGTCAATAAACGCGACCGGCCAACCAATGGAGGTGCAAGTCATCCACGCCCGCTACGTGAGGAATCCATCAGTCTTTTCGCGGAACCTGCGGGAGTACTACGGTCCTGGCAATTTCACAATAGAGGTACGAGTCCCCAGCCCACACAAAGCCCTCGACTTCCAACTGATCATAGAATCATAGATGCGCCAGAACGTATTCTCTATCAAGACACCCGAGGCCATTCCCGACGACGTTCTTCGAGCAAACGTAAGGAGCCCTGGCGCAGGAATCTCTGCATCATTATGATAGTGGAGGGGGAACCTCCGAGGTTCTTGAGGAATTAGAGAGTAAGAGCTGGATCGCAAGTTGCAGGTCGACACCTGATATACGTTTCATGGGCAATTGATCCCACCACACCACACCAATCAATTCGCCGCATTCTCGATTGTTACATCGGCGTTTGGGTAGTTAGATAGATGGGGAAATCAGTTGGATTCATCACCGCTCATTGCGCAGTCTGTGCTGCCTTCCCCTGCCTGCTAAGGTCTGATGGAAAAGCCCTTAAACGTTCTTCAGAGGTAGTGTTAGCCGCCCTAGAAGACGCTGATAGATAGTTCCTATTGTTTTATTGCCAAGATGAAGAAATATGGTATAGTCTGAGAGGATAAGATAGCTCAGAGTGAACAGACGACATTACTTGCAGGACAGTTTCAGGATGAAGCAAGTTATTCTACTTCCACACGTTGATGCCCCAATCTTGAATTGGCAGAGGTCTAAAATACAGATATAACATTGCAAACCTTGTCTAAGCTCAACGGTGTGAAATGGCGAATAGCTTTTACAACATCTCGAAAACCAAACAACCTGGATCTCAATCACCATAGTATTTATTCGCGTGGTATTCTCTTAAGAGTTACTAATGTAGTCTAGTTTTCCTCCAAACCACCTGGTGTCAGCGGGCGCGCGAAGAAGACGAAAATACTTAGCACCCTGGGTATTTCCTTTTCTGAAACTAGATACACAATACGTCAGTTAAGAGTTGAACGTACTAGAGATGGTCCGCTCGTCGGGTAAAGACTTTCTAGGGGGATCCATCCACAAAGTAGCCCGTCTCAGTGTACCTAGGTTTTAATGTTGAGATTCCTTAAGTTGCTCCAAAATATATTATCTCAAACATAAAGTATCGGGCGACAGTCCTTTAGAATATATTAATATAGCAACTTATTGTCAAACTGTGTTTTGTTCTCTTATACTCGCGGCTCGATGATGTATGTCTCTGTTATTTTAATTTCCATTGTTGTCTCATCGATCTATCAACAGCGTCCATGCCTGCTATCTTCATACCGGCCTGTCACCCGCGTCCTTTTTAGTCAACGGCGTTTCTGTCGCTAAAGTCTCTCTATTGCTAACATAACTTTTGTGCCTTCCCACCTCAATATTTGCCAGCCACATAGAGCGTTGGCTGGGACTGATGAAAGTGAATCACGACCTCCCTGCGACTGACCAAGGGAGAGGTTCCTACCATTCACGGTCAATCTCTGCCAAGAGACCCTCTTTTATAAGCCATGCCTCATATTCTTTGTCGTAAGTACGTGACTCGGAGGCAATGACTTCGGGAGACGCGGCTCCACTCAAGGCGTTCATGCGCAATACATCCCACTGGAACTGAACAATCCGATGGTCTGGAAGAAAGCTCTTGTCCTTAGCGTAAATGTCGATTATATGACCAGTCTCGATTGGTCGGCCCGAGAGATCGACCACTTGATTCTTCGGATCCCACTCTTTCCACATGTCGCGAGGACTCGCAGCAAAGTCCGCCTCACTTAACACCGTAGCGGGCGTTTCAAGTGTTGTCCGCTTCAACCAGTGAAACCGCAGTCGAATTCCGAAGGGGCGGCTACTTCTCCGCTTGGTGATGCTTCTGGTGACAATCTTGCGCGTCCCTTGGTTCTCTTTAGTTGGGTTTCTGGTTTCCTCTTCGTAATTAATATCTTCGTCCACCGGTTCCAAAGCAAACAAGCCATCGGCCCATAGGGTTTTCAACTGCCGGCTCAGACGCAGCATGTTAGATACTGTGTCAATGATGTCTGTTTCACCAGTGACTTTGTCGCGGAGCTCTCTTATGTGGGTAATTCCCCATACTTCATACAAGAATCTTAAGCCTCTCAATGTGGAATGCTTCCTGTTCGTCGCATGGAAGGGAAAAATGTGACAGACTTCAGCATCTTTGCTGCCGGTGATGACGCAGACATTGTTGTCACGTGCGCGTGCCTGGTGAACTGTCAGTGTCGTGCTGCACCTAGGTATGAACTAGAAGCCAAATAGAGGTCGAATCAAAAAGAAAGAATAGGACACAACGGGGAAAGTAGAAGAAGACCCGGGGACGAGAAGGCAACGAGAAAGGCTGAGAGAATGATGCGGCGAACAGAAGCGTGGGAGGAGGAATTACTACCTTGATTGGCTCGTGCGTACTCGGCGTAACGTCGCCAACCTTTGGTGTGATTGGGGGATGATTAACTGAGATGTTGTTAGCCCATCTCGGGAGCATGGAGATGACACAGTATCGGCCTTACAGATCCCGATAAGACGGATGGCGTTCTTTCCGATTGATGCGAGATTGTCGTTCAAGTTATAGCAACTCATCTCATCAGGTGATTGCAGATCTTTGTGAAGTTGACGGAGCTTGGGGGTGTCCAGAGTGTGAAGCAGACTCCAGAAGATTGTTTGTCTGAACAGCTCAGCTTCATACCCTTTCTCAAAAATACGGTGAATTTGCCAAATTAGATCGCATCGGTACTTCATGTCGCCGACGGGCAGGTAATCGAGACCCTGAGACATTCTGTATGTACCTTATGGATATGACCATGGACTTCAGAAACAGCTGCAAGACCTTCTTGTTGGACTTGGTTGAATGTCACGGCCCTGCGTTCGCTACCTTACAATAAGGCAAGTTCTCTTAAAACAAGATATCGGGGATAAGGTGGTTGTCTTCTGCAGTTGAGGGCGCGTTGGAGTGATGGAGAAAGCTCACGTTTGTCGTTGTCGTCTTGACAGAAGTGTTCAGGTGACGCTTTTGAAGACACAGAGTGGGATTATTTATATGTGGTTTCTTCAGGATTAAGTTGCTGCTATCCGAGGTTGTCATTGCCTTGATATCCATTAGTGATCATTCCTTGTATGGCTGACCACCTCTGCGGCTTAGGTTCCATTAGTTCACTAACTATGAATGTGGCAGAAGCAAATGCAGGCAAAAAAAAAAGATACAGTGTGGTTCTCAAGCTTAAAAATCAGGATTGCACGTGTGGCAAATTATTCAATGTCGAACTAGATGAAGCTCAGGACCGTCGTCTGACATGGGTGACTCTCAAACGTAAGTTCAATTTCATGCCTCTACAACTTGCTTCAGTCTTCTTAGCAGCCCGACAGGGCCATTGAAATCCCCATGCACCGCAGCTCCAGTGTCTAGTCGTCTAAGCAGCAGGCGACACAAGTAAATTTCTGCGTCTTCCAATTTTATGTCATATCCCCCATTTGCACAACACAAGATGCCTGGTGCCCAAAGCCATCGATGCTTTCCGTACTCAGAATCGGTACTCTGGAATAGTTGAAGATGTCCCGTGTCTTGAGCAGCTTTCTTGTCCCACACATTTTACTTCTGCTACGTCCCTGTCACAAGCAACATGTACTGTACGATGAATCCCGTGTTACGCAAAAAGCCGAATACAAACGGACTTATCATAAATACTACGGGCTATGCGTACATGTCCTACTTGAGTAACTGTAGGGTAATACAACTCGGGAACTTGAAAACACGTGGATTATTCCCAAAAAGCTATAAATGCAACCAGACTAGTGCAGATGGCCGTGACGACATGCAGTTCCCTAGCTCTTTGGGTTCAGCCCATCATAATCACTAGACAACCTTGAAAAACCATTATCTCATCCAGCACTCGAAAACTGACTACGGGGAGGTGCCAGTAGAATAGGTGAGCTTGCTAATTGAACGGCTTTAAGTACCGAGGTAGTTAGTCCTAAACATTTCGTGAAGGCACGCGTTTTGAACTGAGGATACATGTATCAACTAACCGACGGAATACTACTCATGTAATGTATTCTCCAAGCGCGAAAAGGTGTCCCTAAGGATGTTGATACTTTTGATTGGTTCAATCTGAAGCTAGCTGTACGCATTCCTTGTATAGTCTATAGATGGTGTTCTTCGCTCTGGTACTGGTCGAAGTTCTACTGACGAGCTGCGTACATCTTGTCAAAAATCTTTAGATCCTCCGTAGCATCTTGTATAGTTGTTTTGATCTTCTTTCCATTCACCAGGCATTCGTACAACTCTTGCAACTCAGCAGTGTAGGCGTCTTCATAGGAAGAAAGCATGGATCTCCTTTGGATCTCGCCTTGCTCGTTGAGTTCCTCCACCTCGACGGTGATGGGCAGACCTTTGACGTACGGGCTGTCGTACTGTTTCACTTAGCATCGCCCTATGCAACCCAACAGAAGCAACTTACTTTGATTGTGACCCTCTTCTTGGCCCCGTAAACGCTCAAGTGAGAGTCGAAAACGGGGACCTCATCGATACCGCTTTCATAGGTGACCGAGTAAGGAGAGCCGTCCTTATTCGTGAAGGACATGATGGCGCTGTAGAACGGGTCATTCGCAGATACCCCCACGACCTTCTCGGGGAGGCCGAGCGTCTCGCGCATGAGGGAGATGTCGTGCGAGCCGAGACTGCCCAGGAACCTGCACATTTTCTGCTTCTCGGCCGTCACCTCTTGACCCGGGAAGGCCTCCGCGAACAGCTGTTCGAGACGGGCATTGCGCTCATCGTTCGCGGCAGGCGGGATGTCGGTGCCCTTCACCTGGAAGGTACCGCTCTGGTTGACGAAGTGCGCGTTGGGCCCGCTGAAGTCGCGGACTCGGGCGTAGAGGATCTTGGGGATCGAATCAACCTCGCGCTTGAAAGCCTGGAGATAGCTGGGCGCGTAGCGACGCATGTACCCGACGAACACTCGGGCGCCGTTCTTCGCGCCGTTCTCGGCCTCGGCGATGGATTGCGCGGACGGCAGGGAGAGCGTCACGGGCTTCTCCACGAACGCGTGCTTGCCGGCCTTGAGACTGGCGATAGCCAAAGGCGCGTGGCTGTCGTCCGAGGTGAGGGTGAAGACGACGTCGACGGAGGGGTTGTCGATCACTTCCTGGGGTGACGTCGTGCTGTGGGGAATAGAAAATTTCGCGGCGCAGTGGTTGATGACGGTCTGCGATACGTCGCAGATGGACTGAATCGTGAACAGATGGGAAAGGAGAAGCAGGCAGGGGCCATGGCAGACTTGGAATACTTCCTGGAATCAGTTAGTCAAAACGAATGCGTGGTTAGAATAGATAGCAAGGCGAAGACCTACGCCCGCGCCAATGATGCCCACGCCAAGCTTTTGTGTCATTGTGAATCAGGGAAATAATTGAGCAGAATGGGTGGTCTTCTTCTCCCAAGTCAAGGATGGGCTCAATGGAAGTGTTCCGGAGGCCTCAAAATACATGCGGTGAAGGCGAGAGGAGCGTGGATCTGGTCAGGGCCGTCTCGAGGGACATAATAGTCGGGGAAGATGTAGCCAGGACCGTCTCGAGGGAGTAATCAGAGGGGACCTGGTCAGGACCGACTCGAGGGACAGATTGGAGGCTAACCGTTATAGGTTAAGCTCCGAATCTGACTCTCCCCGGACTCCACCGCAGACGAGACATCCCGGTTCTGGGTGAGCGGCCGTTGGCTTTGCGGGGATCTGTAAGTCCCAGTCCGGGGAAATGACCTTTAAATATGCAGACCGGATCACCTTGAAAGAGGCATCTCTAATCTCAAGCGCACATTATCCAAATAGGGCGCGTTATGCTCGCAGTCATCCTAGCGACCACGCAAAACATACCTTACAGAGTTTCAAAGACCTCGCGATGGTCTCCGTTCCAGAAGCCAGCTCCCTCGGGGCTGCCGCTGAGATGAGGCAGAAAGCTCTCGGCGACAAGTCCGGCTTCAAGGCCATATGGTCCAGCTTGCACGTTATGTTCATCTCCTTGTTCGCCTCCTTTGTAAGGTCATCGCCCTGCCTGTTTCTCGTCCCCATTTCCCTGACCCCGAATACAGGGCGGCCTCTTGTATGGATATCAGCAAGCTGTCCTCGGACAGGCCTTGATTATGCCGGCTTTTCAAGCAATGTTCCCACACATCGCCAGCAGCTCCAGTGCCAAGGGCTGGTTGACATCTATTCTCCAACTGGGTGGCTGGGCTGGTGCCTTGTCCTCCGGCATCCTCTGCGAGATACTCTCTCGAAAGCATACCATTTTCGCGGGCGCTCTCTGGGTGGTTCTGGGATCCTATCTTACATCTGGAGCCAGCAATGACGCCTTCTTGTATGCGGGACGTTTCTTCACTGGCATAGGTGTCGGAACTCTCTCGGCTACGGGGTAAGTTCACAACCAGAATGTCGGACTTGATCGTTGCTAACATGAAGAACAGACCTCTTTACAACTCCGAACTCGCGCCCCCCGAAATCAGAGGGTTGTTGATATCGATGCAACAACTGGCGACGACGATTGGTATAATGTTGGCTTACTGGATTGGTTTCGGGAGCAACTACATTGGCGGTACCGGGGAAGGACAGTCAGAAATGGCATGGCGGTTGCCCTTGATGATCCAGGGCATTCCAGCCGTCGTTCTCGCCATTGGAGTCTGGTTTCTACCCTTTTCTCCGCGTCTGCTTGTCAACCACGGGCGTGATGACGAGGACCTGCAGACCCTGAGCCGCCTACGACAGCTACCAGTGGATAACGTCTTGGTCCGCATCGAGTACCTCGAGATCAAGGCGGAGAGCGAGTTCGAGAGGCGCAGCTTTGAAAAGAGGTTTCCCCACCTTTCGTCAAAGGCGACTTCGAACAGACTCCTCCGCGAGCTCGCGCAATACACCAACATCTTCCGCACGAAGGACTCGTTCAAAAGAGTTGCCATTGGCAGTATAGTTATGTTCTTTCAGCAGTGGAGCGGCATTGACAGCAGTAAGAGAGCCTTGCGGTCCACTATGGTACCTTACTCCAAATTATCACTAACCGTTTCACAGTCATTTACTACGCCCCAATCGTCTTCCAAAACTTTGGGTTCAACAACAACACAACGTCCCTGCTTGCGACGGGCGTCGTTGGCGTCATCAATGTCATGACTACTATCCCGGCCATGTGCTTCATCGACAGGGTAGGCCGCAAGAAACTTCTCATCTGCGGCTCCATTGGGATGTTCATCTGCCAACTGGTCACCGGCATCATCGGCTCTCAGTTTCAGGACAGTTGGGCCGACCATCCGGCCGCCGGGTGGGCCGCAGTCGTCATGATCTGGCTCTACATCGTGAACTTTGCATATAGCTGGGGGCCAGCGTCTTGGACTTTGATCGCAGAGATCTTCCCTCTGTCAACGCGTGCCAAGGGAACTTCGATCAGTGCGTCGTCCAACTGGATGAACAATTTTGCTGTTGCCTTCATCACGCCGCCTATGTTGGCTAGCATGAGATGGGGCATGTTCATCCTTTTCTGCGCTTGGTGCCTGCTGGGGGCAGTTTTTGTCATTTTCTTCCTTCCTGAGACTAAAGGAAAAACCCTGGAAGAGATGGACATCGTATTCGGGTGAGTTGCTCACGCTGGAGGGATCGGTATTTTCATTTGCTGACCGTTTGCACACACCACAGATCCACCACGAGTAATGAAGATGCCGAGCTGCTTGCCTCCATCCAAGAGGAGATTGGTCTCAATCACCTTGTCCAAAGTGGCATGAGAGGCGAAGCTGTCGAAGAAAAAGGTTCTGGAGAGCATATTGATGTTACCAAGGCGGCTTGAGACGTCTTTGTACAAAGGTGTCCTGGGGATGTAAATCGAGAGAGGATTTGGAACAAAAGAAATGCCGGTTTGTAGTAGGCAGAAGAATCCAACTCTGGACGAAGAACAAGTGGAATTAGTTCCCAAGAGCATAACAAGCTGGCTGTTATTCTGATCGGTAGACCTTGCAATCCGGATGGTCGGTCTGTGCCCCGGTTCCAGACCGCTCCACAATGGCATGGAGTTGGAAGCCCGGACTAGCTTGAATGTAAGGGATTTGAAAGACCTTTGCCGACAGCCCGTATCCAATGATACCGACTCGGTACTGCTTGGCGGCCATGATGAGCTGGGAATTGCTGGGTTGGACAGCTACGTAAGTCGTTGGCACATGCCGTTGGTGCAAAGTCAGGCATCATATCAGAGAAAGCACAATTATACTCCGCCATGATCGGCATGTGCTCCAAAGAGAAAGGGCAGAAGGCCTTGAGCCCTCCAGTCCCTTAGCCGTCCATGATTCGATTCTGACAAAGGGGCCTGCTGTTGGAGCAGAGGCTGAGGCAGCGGCGGAGGCAGAGGCGGAGGCTCGTCAACGTGGTCGGAAGCTAGCCGCTTCTGGACAGACGCTTCCGATCCTTGTCAGCCCCGGCCGCGGAGATCCCCCGCTTCAACAATCAAATGACTTCGGAGGAATGAGCCAACGAGGATCCGGAAGTCGAATCTTGGCACATCACCCCCCCAGATCTGTTCGCAAGTCCTGAAGTGTCTCCCAGCCCATATCCCATTCCATAGAGTGTGGCTTAAAGCTTCTGGTAAAGATCTGACAAACACATGGTGACGACTATTATTCAGCCGTAAGTTGAGATGATAGTAACAGTACGAGGCTTTAAATACCATGCTAAGTGCGGGTTTGTGCTTGGATAGTTAGAAAATGAGGCGCGGGGCTAAATGGAATGAAAAGTGGTGACACGTCTTCCGAGAAAAGAGCGCATCTTGAAATTCGTTGATGAATTCAAGCAAAAGCCAAAGCAGTAATTTTTAATGTAGTTGCACATAGTCAGCTGTTTCGATCATGATGGCATGATGATTGGTCTCTTAGTCTTCACCTATCCTCGAGCCGAAACAGTCTTCAGCCGTTCTTGGGTAGTGTAAGACTGGCTGTTGCGTAGCCAACTCATCATGAAAAACAAGGAACAGGTAAGAAAAATATCAAGCGTACCGTCTGCACAGCCTTCGTGTAAAAATATCGCACCTGGAAACCCCTGATGATCATCGAGACAAAAGTTTGCGGCGCAGCAGGCATCATTCACACCGCCACCCAACAAACGCCAAGGAATGCAAGGATACCGATTGTGCATGGAGAAAGACAAGGTCACGTGTATACTTTTGGTACCTAGACTGTTCAGGCTCCAACGCAAAAAGAGCAGCTTCACCGTTTGACATCGTGGCCACACTTGGACCAGCAGCCAACCGTAAGAAACGACTCTGCGGATGAACTGACGCGTCCTCAACATGTTTCCAACACAACAAAAGATTTTTTCCTGGGGTTTCCTCGGCCTTGTCATCACAGCCACAGCTGCAGCGGACATGGAGTACCAGTGGTTGCACACGCAGCGTAAGGTCCCCGGCGTTGGCTTCAGCCTCACACCGGACTATGGGTATGAGATTCTAGCGGGCTTCCTCCTTAGACGACTCTTGAGAATGCTGATTTCTTGTCTCCCACGAGCAGGACTGCAGTCATTTACTTCGGAAATCAGACTTTCGTAGAAGTGGCTCGGGTGGAGGGAAGCCCGGTATACAAGTCTTTCATGCGCAAGCATGCAGAAGATATGCCCATGACCAAAACTATATCAAGCACGTTGTTGTTGCAAATTACTCTGTATGAAGTATTCAAACAGAGCGATCGTGGATTCTGTAAAGCGAATCATGACTTCGACGGCACAGAAAGTCTCCTGCGGAAGCTGAAAGCATCTGTTGCCTCCCACCTTAGCACAACATTCTGTTTCGCCAGCATCGCCGTCCCAGACCGGACGTGGCAGTACCGGAACCAAGTTATTAAGCAAGCCCTGAAATCAATCGGTCTTCGCCAACCGCATAGGATTCAGGAGACCACCCGCATGGCCCTCATGGGTAACAACCTTAATAGCTCAGGGATGGCCATAGAAAAGACAAAAGCCGTCCTGTCAATTAACTACAGTACCCATGGGCTGAACACCGCGCTATTCGTCGACGACATAGGCGTTGTTATTAGAAAGCTGGGTTGTGCAGAGTGAAGGAGTTAATAATACTACTATTAGGGGTGGGTATATACTAGTATTTAATTCTAAACTTATAGAGTTTTCTATAAGCTCCACTTAAATTTAGTTTTCTAAATAAATTATATTTTAATAAGACCTATTTTACTATTAGTATTTTACTAATACTCTATTATTTACCTCTCTTAGGTTATAACTATTTATTATTAGTCTTAAATACTTAATATAATCCCCCTACCTTTAAAGTTTTATTTTAGGGTTTTTACTATACTAATCCCTAAGTAAATTACTTAATTCTTAATAATAGTCTATCCTATATATTATAGTTAAAAAGTCTAAGAGACTCTTTAACTTACTTATTTTTAGTTATTATAACTATCTCCCTAATTAGTATATACTTTTTAATAATAAATATTATTTATTTAATTAGTAGTTTTTTCTCCTAAAAAGGACTATACTTAGTTTACTTAAAAGCCTAACTTAAGAGTCTAAGTACTCCTTAATAACCCTCCCTTAGTCTCCTTATTATAAACTCTCTAATATTAACTTATAGTTATAGTCCTTCTATATAAAAAAGCCTTTTTATTTTATAATTCTTAATTAAATATTTTAAGTAAGATAGTCCTTTATATTATCCCTCTATTTATTATATTAGTAACTCCCCCTTTAGTAGTTCCTAACTACTTTTATACTTTATCTCCTTTATTACTATAGTATTTTTATTTAAATAATATTAACTATTTTAACCTTATTTATAAAGTTATTATATTTTAGGTTAGTATTTTTTTTTTTCTTATAGGGAACTCTCTCCCTTTTCTTTCTATAATAATAAAAATAATAATAACCCTCTTTATATTATATTTTTTTTTTTTTTTTACTTCTATATTACTACTACTCCCCTACTACTATACTACTACTACTACTACTACTATTACTATACTTACTACTATAATACCTCCTAAAGTAGTTCTCCCTCTAGGTCCTATAGGCCCTATACCCCCTAGTTTTACACTCCTAGGCCCTACTCCCTCTAGTCCTTCTCCTTTTAGTAACCCTTTTAATACTCTCCCCCTTAACCTTAGTAATAATAATAATAATAATAACCTTAATAATAATAACCTATACTCTCTTCTTTATACTTACTATCTTTACTATATAACTATTTAAGTTAGTTAGAAAAACCTTCTCTATTATATTACTACTAAGAGTATACCCTTATTAAACCCTTAGTACCCTCTTATTATAGTTTATTATTAATATACCTTCTTCCTTTTAATAACTAGTAATAAATATACTATATATATTACTACTTATAGTAAAACTTATATCTTAGTATATTAACCCCCTCTCCTAAAAAAGTTACTTTATAATTATTAAAGTTACTATTAATCCCTTATAATTCTCCTACTTTACTACCTCTACTAGTTTTTATTTAAAAATAGTATTTAAAAACCTCTACTATAAGTTTAACTTTTATATTACTTTTTAGTATAATAAAGTATATTTATTATATTACTTTATTACTACCTCTCTCTCTATACTCTCTTATTTATATTTATATAAAATAATATTATTAAAGTCTAAATTAAAAGTAAAAAAGCCCTTTAAATTAAGACTAATAATACTAATAAGTTTAATATTAAGTAGAAAACTAAAGTAAAAAAAAAAAAGTAACTAACCTATAAATATAAACTTATAATACTAGAGTTTATTATCTCCTCTACTAAGAAGTAAACTATAACTACTAACTACTTAGTAAAGAAGTAAAAAACTATTTATACTACTATTAAAGTATAAACTAAGGTTATTAAGACTAATACTATTACTATTATAAACTTTTAGAACTTATTATTTAATTAGTTTAAGGTGTATAACTAAGTTATATATTATTCCCCTCTTAGTACTCTTTTAATACTCTCTATTAGTCTATTTTAACTATTTCTCTAATATTACTAAGTTTTTAATTTACCCTCTAATAAGGAGGTTAGTATTACTATTTCTAAAGGTAGTTAAAGTAAGAATAATAGTAAAGAGATTAATATTTAGTATAGTTCTCTCTTATTCTTTTTTTAGTACCCCCCTATTAGTTCACTAATAGTTCATACCTTTAAGTATTTTTTTAAAAAAAATTTATTATTACTTTCTAAGTTCTTAAGAGTTACTTAAGCTTCTTAGTTATTATACTAAATAAAATTACTTTACCTTTTATTATTTTTTTATTTCTTTTAATAATCCTTTAGTACTCCCCCACTCTAATCCTAATTTATAAGTTTTTTATAATTCTCTTAATATATTCTTTTAGAACTCTTATAAATTATCTATTAGTTTATAATTTTTTTACTTAATATAGTATTTCCTTTATCCCTATAGTCCTTTATACTTAAAGATCTTTTTTACTTTATATATATTATTATTATTATAAGTTATTAAAAGCCTTATTAGTATTAT
>JAOWMA010000475.1:0-28637 GCA_025962755.1 Colletotrichum tropicicola
AACTATACTTCTCTATAATAAGTCCCTTATTTTATAGACTATTAATAATAAATACTATAATAGTTAGACTAAATATACTATAGTTACTTTTTTAATAAGAATTATTATCTATAAAGTTATTAAGATAGTATTAAATATTAGTAATAACCTCTAATATAGTAAATAAGTCGTTATTAACTTTCTTATATATAGAGACCTAGTATAAATAGATTTAACTACTAATTATACTTTTACTAAGAGCCTTAATAAACATAAAAAACTACTAATAGGTTTTATTTACTTAGGATAAGTTATTTACTTATACTTTATATATTATTTACTCTTAGTATTTAAACTACTCTTTAATATTATATTTAGTCCTAAGTTTTTTATATTTAGAGAGAACTAAAGTTACTTTATAATTATTTTTTATAGTAATTTTATACTTTATAAAGCTAAATCCTATATATATTTTAAACTAAACGATCTACTAGTCTATAATAAGGTCTATAGTATAATAATAACTTAAGAGATTTATAAAGATAGATTTATATATCTATTATTATATAGTATAATCCACCTTTATAAATACTTTATATACCTTTAGATTATAAGTATAATCTATTCTTTATTCTTAGTAAAACTTATAGTTTTATTATAATAAGTTCGTAAGAGTTTAAACTCTTATAATAGTTATATTATTTAATAGTAGGATAATTATTAATATAAGTATAAAAAAATATGGTTACAACTCAGAATTGAACCCACAGCCTCTATAGTAATACTATAGGCAATACTAGCTATAACTAGCTAAGCTATATAGTATTATTATATATATAGGCAACGGGGTTTTTATATATAAGGGTATGTATTGCTACGTACGGTACGCATACGGAGCCTACGGACCTCCGGGCCTTACGGAACCTACAGGCATCCGGTCATACGGGCCACAAAGGTTCGGGCCCAAGCCGTACTAATGCACCTAAGCCCATAGGGCCCAAGGGGCACTAATGCACCTAAGCCCCCAGGGCCTAAGAGGCCTAATGCACCTAAGCCACGGGACCTAAGGGCACTAAAAGGTCTAAGATATAGGGCCTTAGAGCCCTCGGATCCAAGCTATAGGGCCCGAGGCAAGAGGCCTTAGCTAAAGGCCCAATTATATAAAGGACCTTATTCCCCCGACTTAGAATTAGATTATTAATAATAATAAGTAACTTATCAACCAATATAATTATTTATAACTAAATACCTTCACTTATTTCATACTTATTCAAATTATCCCTATTATGACCACTACTTACGAGTATATCCATTCACTTAAAGAGGATATTACTATAATAGTAGTTGGAAAACTTACCCTTGATCTTAATACTATCATACCTGTACTTACAATTAATATATTAACTATTATACTTAAGAGATAGTTTAAAATATAAAGAGTTATAAAGTATATTAAAAGTACTTAGAATAGTATATAAGTATTTCTAATAATATTCTTTAGTTATTTAGGATTAAAGTATTTCTAAAAGCTATAACTTTTTATAAGTAATTTAAACTAATTAAACCAAAAAGGCTAATTCTTAGGCTTATTAAGTATAATTTTTATATTTAAAGTGGACATTATTATATTAAATATATAATTAATATAGGAGGAGTTATAATATTTATAGTAGTAACTATAAGTAGACTAATTAGACTATTAATTATTAAATTAAAGGTTTAATAAGTATATATTAGTACTTATTTATTATACATTGTATTTATACTATATACTTCTATTTATATAGGTATAAAGGCTTTACTCTTTATTTAGGGGAGGCCCTACTAAGTGCTCCGCCGCGGATTAATTGTTTATTCCACACTAGAGACTGTAAATCCTACACTTTGTACACACCCTAACTACCGCTTAATCTAATATATAATATTAACTATCCTATTTATATCTTTTAAACTTAAAAAAAAAGATTACTAAATACCCTCTTTTATTAAATATTATTAACTAACTTTCCTAAAATACTTTATTTAAAGTATAATATAAACTTTATCTTAGTATTATATACCTTACTTAATACTAGTAAAGTCTTACCTAGTATTAAAAAAGTTAATTTTATAATATTAAAAATATTTTTTTTAAGATAAAAGATAATTTTATAGTAAGTATAAATTTAAATAAATTTAAATAAAATTAAATAAATATTTAATAGTTACTATAGAAACTTTTAGAGAAAGATAAGTAGTATTATTAACTAAGTGAGAGATTAAGATAGGCGAAGAGGGTAGAGGGTAGGGGGTAGGGGGTAGGGGGTAGGGGGCGTTAGATAGCAGTTTGTCAGCTCAATTGGATTAATCACACAAAATTTCACACTTCGCAGGTTTACTATTTACTGCGTGCGTAGAGACCGACTTTTGCAGGTTCCTGGGGCCCAGCCCGCAGGCCAGATCCCGGTGAGCCGGTGATGTAATGGGTCGGCGGCTACCGAGAGGAGCAGCGGAGGAGAATCTGGCAAAGCAAGTCAAGGTCCGGGGAAGGGGGATACAACAGGAACACGAGGACTATGGGGATGTGGACCAGACGGACGTCTCTTTGCTCGGAAATTACTATTCACAACAGAACCCAATCGGAGGACTTGCAGAAACCGCCAGACCGAGATACCTACTCCATGATGCGATAGTGTTGGATAAAAAGCCCGGCGTTAGGGCTGGATTGCCTTCACAGTTTAAAAACCATTCAAGGGGAGTCATGATGAGACGGCAACGATGACTGTGTATTCATCCTATAAAGTATTCGTATCCGCCGGCAAGCTTATGAAACTCAAACAGGCTCGACGGCGAGCGCGTTTAGAATTGCGGGATGGATGGATGGGTGGATCAGACTGTAAAGAAAGAAGGGGAGGGGGTTGAGCGGAACGGGATGGGAGGGCAGGCAGTGTGTTTGCAACCGGACTACAGCATCAGCAACAGATGACGTACCAAGAGCTTGCGAATAGATGTCTAGAGGGCCAGCAGATGGCGGTTGATTTGCAGATCTTTCATGCTGTCGTCACCCGTGACCCGAGGTCAGTCAGCGGAGACCGGGGGTTATCGTTCCAAGGTTGTCATTGGAAGGGTGGCGGCTGGCGGGGTGTCGGTCTGATCGCACTCTGCTTCTGCTTCTGCTTCTGCTTCCGCCACGTCGGTGCGCCTGAGTCAATGCCCGCGCGGCGAGGGCCTTCCAGAAACATGAGAGCGTCCCAAGTCAAATAGCCCGACCCCTTCAACCTTGCGCCTGTCTGTCTACGGATTCCATGAAACGCCGCCATCCCAAGAGTGAATGAGGTTTTGGTGTATCGTCTTCAGACAAGTAGTTTGCTTGCGATCCATGGTACAGTGATGCTTACCATATCATGGATTATCTGTATGCTGATGACGTTGATACAACACATCTCGGGTCACGACGGAGATCAGAGCCGAGTTTAATTTGTCGTCAAAGGACAGGAACTGAGTCGAGGACGAATCGAGGTTGTGAACACGGCCGTCTGGCAGAAGAAGCTGCCGTGGACGCCCAGGAAACGAAACTTGCGGCGAGATGCGTCGGTACAGCTCGGTGAAGGCCCGTACTGATGGTACGGACCAACGGCCACCGACTGTCGGTGTTTCTCTTCGGCAGGGTTTTCGTCTTTTCCTAGCGCTCCGACGCGCATCAACCCCCACCATCCCGCGGTGTCACAGATGCACAAGTGATAAGTCCAACCGATGGGAAATGGGTCTGATTGCTTCACAAAGGCGCCAAAGTGGGTGGGTGTGCGGCTCGTACTGAAGATGTTTTAGTCGCCCTCGGCTGGTCTTTCCCTGACACGCCCGAGACGCACATGGGCTGACACAGTTGAGAGGCCGCTGGCTCGACTGGACCTGCGCGTTCGCACTGGCGCTTCCCAGCTGGGTGGGGCGCCTTGCTCACAGGTTCCTACCTAGGTACCAAGGGAGTTAGTTACCTCGGGTAGTTTCTGCCGTGGCGGACCCCACCAGCTCATCCTTTCTTACCTAGGTAGGTACCTACCTAGGGGCCTGAAGTACGTACTGCGCCGCCGTACAGCGTAGTTGGTGCAGCGGGAGACGCGGCTTGTTTCAGAGACTCGGTGAAGCCCCACTTCCCCGCCACCTCTCATTACATTGAGCACAAGCGCTTCAGGCACCTAGCTAGGTGGTGCCTGAGGTAAAGTGCCTGGGTGGGAGACGAAGGAAGGGTTGACATCCAATGACCGGGCAGAATGAGCTGTGGCAACGAAGTTACACAGTCAGCGACTCCAAGAACGCAACAACATCACCATCAACGCAGCTGCCCATCGGCGTGACTTTGCCATGACCTCGGATCGCCCGTGGCAAAAACTCTACTCAGGGGGAAGGCGAGTCCCGCAGCCGAGAATTTGATGCCATGCCGCTGCGACTGGACCACATAAGGTATGCAATGTGTGAAAGAGTTTCTGCTCTTCGGATTTCCCTGGCACTCGGGTGAAAAAAAACAGCGCCGGTCTCTGGGTGTGGTGGTGAGGAGAAACCGGCGCTCTTATTTTTCACCCGAGTGCCTGGGCCTGAGGTGGCGGCCTGCGAGTCACTGTTCGTTGCACTGCAAGAGGGGTCTGCCCCTGTACAGATATCCAAATGGGTGGAACACCACGAAGCGCCGCTTCACACCAAGACTCTACACGTGTATCAAGGCTGCAGCAGCGGTGTTGTATCCGTATGCACCTACGCAATGAGCAGCATTCCACTTGCTGTTGCCACCTGTGAGAACACGGGTGATGGTGGTCTCCTCGAGCAGCGCTGCCCCTGAATAACATCAGCTGCAAGGTACGGCGTTATGTTGGGCCAATCAGCACCTCAACCGCCGGCCTTGACCAGGGGTTGCTAGCCCGGCTCATCCAATAGGCGTAAAAATAAATGAGCAAGAATACAAGGGCACATACCCTTGATAGATACACACGAGAATACATTACCTATCAGCACGGGCGCGACTCACGAGCCGCACGACAGACAAGGGTTCGTGGAGAGGGGCCCTCCAAAGATACTAGCCAACAGGCAAGGGGGCCATTGGGGAAAAGAAGAAAAAAAGATGCTGCATTGCTGCCATACCACATACCTAGAGAAGAAAGAAGCAGAAGAGGAACACCTGAGAAAAGACACTGATCCATGTATAGTGTTGAGCCCTGTCACTCATGAGCGTCCCCCTGCGTCGTCACTCCTTGATCTAAAGCATCCTGAGCCGTCCCCCGATCCCTGTTGTCTCTCTCGTGCTTCTAGTATACTACACTACGCCGTACGGCGTGCATACTTCGCCTTCCCCGTCCCTTTCCCCGTTCTGTCTTGACCTTATCCCTGACGCCTGTCGTCCACTCTCACGCCATGTCATCCCGTCCTCCCAAATCCAATTCCTCCTCCTATCTCGCTCGGCCGGCCGGGGCGCAAGGTAAGGTACCTTAGTTGGCCGCGCACAGCAAGGGCCTCATTCCTGCCGGGCTGTGCTGAGCCCTCGGTCTGACAGAGGAAACAACTGCCGGGCCGCTGCCGCGAACGAATTCGGACGCCCTTGCCAAACCAACCCTACCATGCCGTGCTGTGCCATCCGTTGCCCTGCATGACCCGGTGCCGTGCCTTGTCTCGACTTGACTTGCGTGATAGTGGGTGGCTCTTCTGTTTGACCCCCGTCCGCCATCTGTGCTGCTGTCGAGTCCCGTCAAGTCGCGCAACATACCCTCTCACCCTCGCTGTAAGTGCAGACTTTGTGACTTTGCAGACATCCGCACGCAGAACAGATACATGGACTCGTCCGAGAGGCCTGCCAAGAAGCCCACGGCAGGCAGGCAGGGCGATCCCTTTCCGTCTGTGTATCTGGGGACGCCCACACCAGCGGACCTGGGATCCTCTCTACTGTGGATTATGTGTTTTAGTCCTCCTTGACTGGGGTCGTATCGGTTGACACGCCTCTCCACACCCCCCAAAAAGGGCACCAAGAGCGCACCGTCTGGATTTACTTTCCCTGCCCTTGCCTCCTCTTCGTGCACTGCAGTCTCTGTGCGTGGACTTAGTCGGGCCAAGGAAGCGACGGCCTGCGGCCTACATCACCGGTCTCTCTCGCTCATCTTTCAGCCTTCCTTTCCGTGTGCTTTTCTTACTCGTGTTATTCTTCACCCCTTCCCCCCACGGCTCACGCACCTAACTTCTCTTCTTGTCCTTCTCTTCTTCACACTTTCCTCTCAGTGCTGGGCAGCGTGTGGCGTCTCTCAGCAAAGACGTCCTGTTCCCCTTCTCTCCTGGCCATCATATTCATTCGTTGCATTGATTGCATCCTTCGACGTTACTTTTTGCACCGGCTCACCCGTTTGGGAAACAGCCACATCTTGCCGGTTTCGAGATATTGCCAGACAGTAAACAAATCACAATTGACGACGACGTCTCGTCCACTCGTACTCCCTGAACTACGATTACACCGCCGCTGAATACCGACGACTTTTTTCTTTCACTTTGTTTGACGCGCAAACAGATTGTCCAAACTCTGGCCTCGACTTAACAGACATCGATTGGGCAACATTGGACTTCGATACGACGGTCGGAACGGACGACCGACTGACGACTCCTGCTTGCTTTTTGACCTTGTTGCATCAACGACGACTTCCCGTACAACGAGATCCGTCACCATGGCTGGTGGAGGCGGCGGCGCTAAGTCCCCGGAGGAGCAACAGGCGGCTATCAACGCTGCCCTCGAGAATAAGGCACTCTCCAACTACCTTTACTACATATGCGCCTGTGTCTCGGCCGCCGTGATCATCTGGAGGGTCTGGACCGTTATTGTCAAGTATGTCCGTACAGTCGCCTGTCTGAACAACGACAACCAGCGATACTTCGCCGAAACCGATTCTAAGGTCGCCTGGCTCAAGCGAAACGTTCTGTATGCCCCCATTTTTAGCAAGCGCCACAATCGCGAGATTCAAATGAGCAGCGCCATCAATGTTGGCACTCTGCCCAGTCGTCTCCAGCTGCTTTTCCTCGCTGGCTACCTGGGTACCAATATCGCCTTCTGCGTCATCAACATCCCCTTTGCCGGATCCTTTGCGGCGGCCGCCGGTCAGCTCCGCAACAGAACCGGTACTCTGGCTGTGGTCAATATGGTGCGTCATCTGTTCCTCGTACCAGTTCTACGGAGAACTGGCCCATGCGCATGTTCATGCACATGGCTAGGTGTTTGTTCATAGCAAGCAAACATTCAAAATCTTCCGGTGAAGACTTGCTGACCAATCACAGATTCCTTTGTTCCTGATGGCCGGGCGCAACAACCCCTTGATTAAACTGCTTGGCATTTCCTTCGATACCTTCAATCTGCTGCACCGTTGGTTCGGTCGCATTGTTATACTCGAGGCTGTTGCTCACACTCTCGCTTGGTGGGCGAATAGGGCCCAGACCTCGAGCTGGGAGGCCGGCTGGCAATCCATCATCTCGGTCCCCTTTTTGCTCTTCGGTTTCGTCGTAAGTTGAATTTTGCGTAAATGGAATTGAGACGAAGCACTGACAACGGACAACAGGGCACTTGCGCTTTCGTCGCCCTCGGAATTCAGGCATCCAGCCCTATCCGCCACGCCTTTTATGAGACTTTCAAGCTCCTGCACATCCTTCTGGCCATTGCCGCTGTCATTGGAACTTGGTATCACCTGCAGATGAAGGCTTTGCCTCAACTCAAATACCTCTGGCCCGTCGTCATATTCTGGGCTGGCGACCGCGTATGGCGTGCCGTTCGCGTCTTTTACGGCAATGTTGGACACGGGGGTAGCAAGGCGCTCGTCGAGGCTCTGCCCGGGAACGCCTGTCGTGTGACGGTGACTATGGCCCGCCCGTGGAAATTTGGCCCTGGCCAGCATGCCTATGTGTACATGCCGTCCATCAGCTGGTGGCAATCTCACCCGTTCTCCGTCGCATGGGCTGAGGAGGCCGAGGACCCCCAGGCCGAGAAGATGTCACTCAACCGCCAGGACATTCTCGCCATGCGCAAGACCACCATGTCCTTCATCATCCGCGCCCGCACTGGAATGACTGATACTCTCTACCGCAAGGCCGCCGCATGCCCAGAGGGCCGCATGGCGACGACGTGCATGATCGAGGGTCCTTACGGCGGTCTTCACGGCATGCGCTCTTACGGCACCGTAATGCTTTTCGCTGGTGGTGTCGGAATCACGCATCAGGTGCCCCACGTTCGCGACCTTGTCGCCGGCTACGCCAACGGAACGGTTGCAGCCAGGAAGGTAATCCTTGTTTGGATCATCCAGAGCCCCGAGCATCTTGAATGGATCCGGCCCTGGATGACCGAGATTCTTGCCATGGAGAAGCGTAGAGACATCCTCCGCATCATGTTATTCGTCAGTCGTCCTCGTTCGACCAAGGAGATCCACAGCCCTTCAGCCACTGTCCAAATGTTCCCCGGCCGACCCAACATCGAGACGCTCATCCGGGCTGAGCAGGAGTCCCAGGTCGGCACCATGGGCATCAGTGTCTGCGGTCCTGGCGCCCTCAGCGACGAAGTCCGCCGCGCCGTTCGTGACCGCCAACACGACTCTGCCATCGACTTCAATGAGGAGGCCTTTTCGTGGTAAGAAAGAGAAGAGCCAAATTCCACATTGATGTTGATGCACCTGTAGGCATCGGGACGTCAAAACATGCTCGAGTAAAGGAATGTCTGGTCACGACAACGACAGGCGATGCACGCTTAACAAGCCAATGATTCAGTCCATAACCGGGCTCGGCTGGATTTGTTCTATGTAAATATTGGGGTTCACTATAGACCGTAGTACCGTGTAGATACGCGCGATTCGTGTGGAAAGAAATAGCGGAGAAAAGCCGCCGGATACGTCACCCGATGTGTTTCCCCGAGGTTCGTTGTGATGCGCCTGACGCACGGATCAAGTCTGCCACACCTCACCTACCTGATGTCAGGTGTTCATTTGTTGCCGCCAAATCCGTCGGATGAGCAGTTTTCATTCCGCCCCGACACTTTTCGCTCACCTTACATACTGCATCGAGACAACTTTCCCATCTTATTACCAGACCTAAAGGGTTCTTTGGACGATCGTTAAGAAACTGCGGGTGGACACCAGCTGCCTTATCTTATCGCGGTGTCGCTCCCCCACCGTGCCACCATAGGTACCCACGACCCTATTAGGTACCTTTCCATGGGGTAGGAACCTACCTAGGTACCTCATCTTTACTTGGGCACCTTGCGCTATAGTTAGCCAGGCGATCTCTCCCGTTCCCATCCCCCAGCCCTCAACCCCTCATACCTTTTGTCTCTCTCCTTCCGACAGGTGTGCAAGCTCGCACGAAAAGCCGTCCGTGATCCGACCATCTGCCCATACCTCACTGTCATCTTCTCCCCGTTCTTGTCTGTCCCGATTCTGGAGTGGTACGAAGCTCCATACTTGTCCCTCTCTTCTGGAGAGTTCCCCGGAAGCTCGCCAACGAGCCACAGCCATCTGACAACAACACTCGCGGCGAGCTAAGGTCTGCCCCACCTTCAATCTGCGACCCTCTACCTTGGACCCTCTCTCGTCTCGGTGAAAGGAGGCTTCCCGATCATGGGCCTGGCATACAATACATACCTGAATAGTAGCAAGGTCTACGGCTGCAAGACCTGTAAGGCGCACTTGGCAAATCATGAGGACATCATCAGTCGGGTACGTGGGGCCGGTCTGCTCTCGTCCTTCTCGTCCTCCTCCCACTGACCGTTGCTCCTGTGTGGACTAGAACTTCCGAGGCCAGCATGGCAAGGCCTACCTCTTCAACGGCGTTGTTAACATCGAGACGGGCGAACCGAGCGAGAGAAACATGACGACCGGACGTCACATCGTCCGCGACATTACATGTAAGCAATGTAAGGAGACAGTCGGTTGGAAGTACGACAAGGCGTACGAGGCCACCGAGAAGTACAAAGAGGGCAAATTCATTCTTGAGGCGGAATTGCTGTGCAACGTTACGTGACAGCCTTCAGCATCTTTGGCATCATGAAGGAATACTGCACTCTTGTACTTTTGTGGGATCACGGAGTATCCATCAATATCTTCCAAGAGTGGATCAGTATGACACGCTGCATTTGGACGGCGTTTTTGGCGTTTAGGGATAGTTGACAAGACGTGCCCATCGTCGCTGGGTTTGCCCTACGCCTCATGTCTGGTGGCCTACACTCGTGCTTTAGTTATGACACCAAGGGAATGGACAGTATAGGAAACCGTGGCTCGGCCGAGGCAGGTGTCACTATGTGATCAGGATGTGTACATCTTTCAGCTTGGATTTGCGTACTCATTTACAGTTCTCAATACAGGCTCCGCTACAATCCCAGACACTTACTTCGCAACAATCAGTTTGGAACACCGGCCCCAGGATCTTTCTACTTTCTAGTATAGCCATAGATACCTATATGCCGAGGATCACCTGGAATCTGGTGTGTGGATAGCTTCCGGGTGGCCGAGCCCAACGGAATCTACTGGTGTTCGATGGGCTCCTCCGGTAGCAGTTCCTCGACCTCCTCCTCGGGAACAAGAAACTGGAAGGGTGGTTGCACAATGCCGTTGAAGAGAAAGGTGAAGTAGACAAGAAGTGCGAAACCAGCAACTTGCAGCCACTTGAAGGTTTCCCAACGCAGGCCAAGGGATATGATCCAGATGAAGAGCGTTCTGCAAGTGTCGATGGTGGACCTGGATGTCGCAGACACACTTCGTGTAACCGATAAGCCGAAGAAGTTGAACCCACTAGACGCACGGCACTGTCAGAGATGAACGTATCAGAGAAGGAGGGACATTGCTTACCCAATACTGATCATGATAAGGATGCTGGACAGGCCGATGGCTCGGTTGGTTGTAAGCTGCCTCCAGCCTTCGGCCATGTCAAAATAGCCATTCCGCCCAGTGTCAGTGCTTCCAACAACCAGGTGCAAGACGATCATGGCAATCGCCGTAACTATGAAGCCAAAGAGTCCCTCCCAGCCGACAACCTTAATTGGCTCGATGGACGACCTCTCCAGGATCCATTCCTCCAGCACGAACTGAGTCGCGGTAAAGATTTGAGCTCCGGCAATGAGCAGCACACCAATGACAGACATGAGTGCGTTTGATGCTGGGGAACCATCCTCGCTGACGCTTTCCGTACTATGCTTGTCCTCATGATAGATGGCTCCAGCCAGGCCGACAATGGCGACACCCAAAACCACCCCCACAAGAGACAGCCACTGGAACAGGAAGAGGTGTCGGCGGAGGAATATCACGCTAAACAGTCCAACAAACAAAACGAGTGCCCCACGAGTCATCTGATAAATAGAGGCAACGACGAGGAGAAGGCCGATGTTCATCAACGTCGTGCCGAGGATATCGCAGATGGCCGGGAGCGCAAGCAGAAGGATTCGAGGGCCGCGTAAGATAGCTCCGTTCCCCTCCTCGTCATGCGGTTTCGGCGCACCGTTGGCGTCATGGACGAGGGCTGTATTGGCATCGTCGGTATCGTTCGTGTTGACGGCTTGGTAGCCGTCGGCCGTGGGTGAGGCTCCTCGGGTATGACGCTGGTATAGAGCCATCAGGCCAACAACCAGCCAGCACCCCATTTCACCGACAAACATCTGCGCTGTTTGCAAAACGGGCTGCTTGAAGTAGGCCCTTGGCTTCGAGGGGTCCTTAGAATCACAGTTGGCAACACATTGCATATCCTAGCATAGGGGGGAACAAAGTTAGCAGCTCTCCGACAACACGAGGACGACGCAGTAGACTTGCCTGGTACTTGGTAAGAAGGGTGTTACAAACACCTGTCAATAGCATCATGGCTACGAGAAACGGAACAAGTGCCCGCGACGCCATTTTTGCTCGAGCTCGTCAAACAGAATGGAGTTTAAAGTAGAGCAACGTTTGGAATAGGGGATGCGATTGGAGGCGCGCTGAAGACGGCGGAGAGGAAAGGGAAATGGTCTGTCAGGACGAGGCCAAGGTTGGGGTGAGACAAGAAGTGGAAAGGTACGATCGGTCAGGTGCAAAAGGTAGTTTCTTAGGTGTCATTTGCTACCTTAGGTAAGGTTGCCGGGACGCCTTGGGTGGAGGAGGTAAGGGCCATTGACCGGAGGTTAGCAGCGAAAGGGACCAGTCGCGCCTGTTCGCGCTCAGAGATCGGGGTAACGACTGCAACAGCCGACCGGACCTGGGACGTGGAGGCGGAGAGGTCCATGTGGCATGTGCAGTCTCTCGGCCCACTTCGCTGATAGGGAGGTTCTTATCAGCGAAGTGGGCCAAGTCCCAAGTGTGCGGGCAGACACCTGTGAACCTGAATTGGTGTCTCCACAGGCGCCCGGGCTAGGTACCTACCTAGGTAGGTAGGTGAACCGTATTTCGTACGCCGAAGCGGTCGCCGAAGGATCTCCAAGTACTCCAAAAACTCAGCCGTTTACTGCCTGCTAAAACACATTTACTTCAAATGCAACGCAAAGGAGCATGTGTATTTATTATAGCTCACAATGAAACATGTGCAACCACCAAGCCCACTTTCGCAGACAACGTTCATTACCTCCTAGACATCCGTCCTTTCTTTGGGCTTTTTGTCTTTAATATTGTTGTAATGTTGAATCCCAAGCTCTTTGTCTTTCGTCAAACGCTCCTCATCCTCTTTACTAACCGGCACCCCTTCAATGCCCTTGACCTTCTTCCCCTCAGAAAACATCATCAATCCTCCAATGGCAGCTGCCATACAAGCGAGCGCGACAAACAAGCCTGTAGCCCAGCTGGGCCGGTCGTATCGATTCATTCCCCACATGAATCCGGATAGGACACACTGCAGGAAAGTGTTGAGCACGTTGAACCAGATGACAAAATCCATCTTCCAAATAGCCGTGGGGGGCGCTCTTACGCCCGTCAGTGGCGGGTCTGGGATGGCCTTCTCCGGATGAGGAATGTGCATCACCGGCCGGTCCGCTGCCAGCTCGGCCACATTACCTGGCCCAACATGGACTGGCAGTTGATCCGATCCAGGCAACCGAAACCAGCCACGATGGATGCCAGCTAGGCGGCCGAGAGCCTCCGGTTTTCCTAGAACACGGTATTTCAGGAGGAAGTATAAGTCGCGAAATCTCCACGGCGCCAGACCAAAACCAGTGACGCAGAAAAGCGCGTTCAGAATTTGGGAATCCCACTCTACCCACTTGCGTCGAGGCGAATTGATGTCGTTGCATGTTGGATAGCACATGGCGGGCGCCGCATTGCAGAGCAGCAGAAACAACATGCCGCCCCAAGCAACGACGTTGAGCCCATACAGAACGACGAAGAAGCCAAGCGGCGTGCACGTGTATTTCCAAAATGCTTTCGCTCCTATTCGCAAAGACTGGCTCCAGGTATGGGCTGGCGGGAAGTGATAGCCGTTTTCGTAAGGCTCGTATAAATCCCGCTCGGTAGTCGCGACAGTAGCCGACGCCGCGCTGGTTGGTATTCTCTCGGCGTCTTGAACATCGTGCTTCTTGTCGTGCGCGTGCTTCTTGTCGTGCGCGTGCTCGTGCTCGTGCTCGTGCTTGTTGACGTTGGAAAGCTTCGAATCTGTTGTTGGTTGAACCAGAGACATCTCTCGTTCCTTCTCACTGTTGCTGGGCGAAGACCCTGACCGGGACATGAAGGGCAAATCGTTGTGGCAATCGAAACGTGGTGGGCAACGTCCAACTCTCGGCGACACGAGTGGAAACGACTGGGAGAGTATTCGCAGACCGTGCAAACAAAACAGACCGACGGACGGGGGGGATCGTATTCTTCGAGTGATTTTCTAATCACACAGGATGCTGGTCGTTCTTGGTTAAGCCTGAGGAAAGGAGAAGGGGAGGAGGAGCAAGACGACCAGGCGGGCCGTAGGCGGGGATAGATATTAATTAGAAGATGCTCTAGAACGGCGGAAACATACTATCAGGGTATCATGAAAAACCAGAAGTGAAGAGGCGTGGTGGAGGGAGAAGTGAACGTCCGGGTGTTTAAATCAAAAGAGAATCAGGGTACGTGCAGGGTTTGATGAGAAAAGTGGAAGGAAGAGCAAGCAAGTTAAAGCTTGTGGAATCGGAGCAGAGATCGAAGATGAAAACCACAGAAACACCACGTCGCGGGCACCCCCAGTGGAAAGGGGCAGCGAGGCCCCGGGACGCAGTGGCAGGTTTGATGGGCAGGCCCAGCCAATTGTGGGCAGGGCAGTGAGTGGGAAATGGAGTGGGTGGACACGCCGCCCACGCAGCCTACGCACTGGCGCAGGGGGCGGGACCACCAAATAGACGTCGCAGGACTGAAGCGTTACGTCAATACGCGTACCTAATGCGACGGGCACAATGCGCCGAAGGCCCCGTCGGCCAACCCGCTGCAGAATCTGGACGCGCAGTGAGGTCAGCATTTCCCAGCGGCCACCCTCACTGGTCCAGACCAGACGGGAACGAGACAGACACCCCTGCCGGTTGGTCCAATAGCTACGCACCGGTTACGTAGGTCGGCCAAGGAGACGGAGACTCTGGCTTCTTGCCTCCTCACGGACGTTGACTTATTTGAGTAGCTGACTTCCGATGGACTTGATACACGCGGCGTCCTGACCGCAGTCACGCACGAGAGCACCATCCATTCTCGCAGTGTCTCCTAGGGGAAGGAATAGTTTGGGTCGGACGCACACTGAGGTATTCAGGTGCCCAAGTACGACACCGACTTCGGCACGTGAGGACTTGGTCTAGCATCATGGCCCTACACAAAATTCAACTCACGGTGTAGGGGAAAGCAGTAACGACGATTCTCTGTAGGGAGGCCATCGATGTCCACAGACGGCGCACAGGGAACGAGGCTGACAATAGCCCGCCCCGGACCGCAGTATGTAAACCATGCTGAAGCTGAAGAACAGAAGAATGGAGCCCAAAGCCACTCATCGTGCTTCGGGTTCATGTGCAACTCCGTGTGAGGCAATGCCTTTCGCAGCAGATTGACTGGGGACTGGGCGCGATCTAAGCCAACCTATGGCGGTGTCCAGGAGGAGTCCCGGCAGCTGAGGAGGCTCAACACTCCAAGCAGGTGGTGGGACGAGTTGAAGACAGGTAACCAGACATATTATGTGTGACGGAGCTCACGGGCACAGCTTCATCTATGTACAGTCCATGCTAGATAATGCGAGTAAACACAGTCCATATTGACCGCAGGGCTTCTCTCATCAACAACCGTCCTCGCCTCCAATGTCAAAGACTGGCCATGACGAGGGCAAGCGGACCTCAGCGATTTAACAATGAACACTTGCTATCCCGTTATTTGCATAAACTATGTCATGAGTATCGCTTTGATGGATATAACACGATAAACAGTGTCTCTCGCCCTAGCGCGCCATGCCGGACATAGTTGCGACTTCTGATTGGCTTGCCGTCACATTGCTTGGAGATATGCGGAAACCTTGAGAACTCTTCACTGCCTACCTACAACTACCTGACCTAAGGTAATAATAGCACCGATCTCATCCGACATTGCTTGCCTTACCTGCCCTAACACAGTTCCTCCCCTACTGATTTCTCCGCCTCTTGCCCTTTTCCTTCATTCACACCTCATCGTAAAATGGTTGCCGAGGAACACCTCACCAACCTGACCGCGCTGGTGCTGGGCAATCTCGTGGACCAGCATGACTGGACTGACGTGCAAATACACAGTGACGGCCGCCCAAGACTCCGTCCCATTCTAACCGGTCTTCCGCCAGCCAGGCTGTACATTCACCCAGATGAACAAATCGAAGCTTTGGGCCTGGAACAAAGAACGGGAAAACGCCCAAACCAGGCCCCCGAGTTTGAATGGGTCCTCCCCGTCCACCTGAGCGAGCAATGGACCTTGTCCTCGTTCGCCACAATATTCGACTCTATCGACGCCTTGCCTCGCCAAACTACTTCAGCACAGGATCCTGACGCGCCCTCCTCGGGTCGGGATTGGCGTGGTGCAGATCGCCACAAGCGACTGTTGCTTGCCGTCGTCCACGACGACTCAACGGTATCATACTATTTGATGCACGAAGGCATTGTGAAGCCGAGGCAGAACTAGAGCATTCACCACATCCGCCCCCCCCCCCCCACCCAAAAAAAAAAAAAAAAAAAAAGGGGAAAAAAAAAGGGGTCCATCCCTCCTTCTGATCGTCCCGCACCCCTGGCATCCAAACAGTCGCGCGTGAGCCCCATCTGACGCCACCCCGAGCACCTCGATTACGGAGTGAAGATGACCTTCTGGACCTTCATCTGGTCGAAGAGCGTATAACCTTCCACGGCATCGCGAAGTGGCATTATGCGGTCGAACATGAACCTAGCGAAAGTCAGAAAGTATAGACGAAACGCGAAGCCCCGGATGATGCGGGACATTCAGAGAGCTGATGAGCCAGCATTTTCCATGAGGTCTGCTCACCCAAGCTTGTCCTGGTTCTTCTCCAGCATCGCGAGGGCCTCGGGAAAGATGGATCGAACAGGGCAACGGCCCATCTGGATTCTCAAGTTCTTGCTGTCAGGCTAGTCAGCACGGATCCATCGCGGAACAATATCACACTGGCTACAACTGACCTATACGCATCGTCTCCCGTCCACGGAATCTGCCTCGCCCGTCAGCATGACTACGTTTCGAACTATCCTGACTTTCGTTTCTCGCCTCGGCATTGTGTACACCAATACTGCTGATGACTCCCCACGGCCGGACAATATCGAATGCTGTCCGCAAGGCGGGACTGAGACCGACAACCTCAATGACAACGTCAGCTCCGCGACCTTCGGTCACCTCCTTGATCCGTCTCTCCATGCCGGCGCGGTCCGTCTTGAAGTTCAACGGCTCCGCTCCAAGGCGCTTGGCAAGGTCCAACCGACTATCGACGCTGTCAATGGCAAACAAATGTTTGGGACGGTACTCCAGGGCCGAGATGATGGCACAGAGGCCGACAGGGCCGCACCCGATTACCACGGCGGTTGCGTTGGCTCTCTCGCTTTCTTTCAGCAAGTTGAAGCCACTTCTGGCACCGAAGAAGCCCGTAGGCCAGATGTCGGCCATCAGGATCAAAGCCTTGTCAGATATGGTACTCGGGGCCTTCATGGCAGTCCCGTCGGCATTGGGAATACGCACGTACTCGGCCTGTCCGCCATCAAGATTGCTACACCCAAACAGCTTGCTACAGACACAACGCGACGAGTAGCCATTCTTACAGTAGAAGCATTGCATGCTGCCGACACGGGGTCGTGAGTGTTGCGGCGGGCGAGGTGGAGACTTGTAATGGACTTACCACGAGGTCGTGAACGGGGAGACAACCCGGTCGCCGATATTGAGGGAAGTCACAGCACCGCCCTTTTCGATAACGGTGCCGGTGAATTCATGGCCCATGATGAAGCCCGTGTCAGATGGCTGGTGGCCGCGGAAGACATGCAATTCCCTATGACGAAGTGAGTATGCTGAGGGCACATGGGTGTCAAGGGCACCTCACGAGCCACACAAGGCCGTCGCCTGAACTTTGACGATTATGTCGCCATCATCTTGAACTGACAAGGTTGTCAGCGGCGACTGGCCAAGCAAGGGAGATGGAAGGCAACATCAAAGACGGGGTTCAACGAACGGGTAGGGACCGGGCGCTGCTCGACCGAGACATTTTGCGGCCCGTTGAAGACAACGGCGAGCATAGAACCTGCGGGGGACATTGCGGGGTCGGAAACTAGCGGACTGAATTGAAGGACGAAGGGGCGGTCCACGGAGGAGCAGCGACGTTGACAAATGAGGCAGGGAAATTTTTCGCGGAGGTGTGTGGTTACGCTAGCTATAGCAGCGGCAATTAAGAGCAACGAGAAGCCAGTGTACCAATTCGCGTAGAGCCGTGGTGAGTGTGTGATGGTGCGGGTTGTGTCGAGCAATGTGCAGAGCAAGTTGATGCGCCTCCACGTCCGACCTGCTTCTAGTATACACCTCAGCTCCGTTGTCGCACCCGGCAATCGGAGTATTACCGTGCGCGGGGACAAATACACACAGTCCACAGAATCTAGGCCCCTAGGCATGAATGGAGATGTGGGGACGACAAGTCATGACCGGGCGTCCAGGCGCGGGTGCGAGTGCGAGTTCGAGTTCTGCGTCAAGCATGCCTTGTGTACAGTGGATCGATGTGACCGGGTCGGGCAGGTTGGAAGAAGCGGAGGCATGAGGACAAGAGACGAGGTCGTGATATACCTTGGGTGTATAAGGTAAGGTAGGTAGGGTAAGCGAGCATGTAGCAGGTTGAGGCTCCTGCCGGGGCTTGTTGATCAAGATGACGAGAAAGGCTGGGTCAGGGTACTCAGCGCTCGAGCCTCAAGGCGCTTAACGGAGCCTCAGGTACTTTCTCGGTACTTCGTCCGTACGTGCGTCAGGTGCAGCTCAGAAGACTGGGAACGGCCTTCCGCTGAAGAACCTGGTCTGGGGTAAAGTTTTTCGGGGGGGTCTTCGATCTGGGCGCGGTAGGGGGTTGGAACTGGTAGTGGTGCCGTCGCTGTGCTGTCACTGCTGTGTTGTGTTGCTCGCAGGTCCTGGGGGATCCTGTTGGGGCCTCGAGGCATACAACCTCCACTCAGGTACCTAGGTAACTAACTAAGGAACCTTGGGTACCTACCTCGAGGCGCCTTCCAAGGTTAGATAGGGCACCTGGGTATCTAGTACTTAGGTACCTACCTAGGTACAGCAACCTGCCTTACCTTAAGGTACCTACCGCCGTAAGGTAGTGCAAGGTCCCCTTAACTGATGCGCCGAGCGGATTGAGGCTTAGAGTCTTAGCGGCTTGGGCGCATGGGTCTATCGCGGGTTGCGGTGGAGCTCCCGGGCTGTCAGCGCCGTCATTGGACGGTAGTGGCCCTCTGGGACCAATCACAAAGCACAAAGGGCATCCTGCTTGTGCCCTGCATTGGGGAGTGGGGAAATGGAGACAAGCTGGCACGCTGAATCCTTCGAAGCACCTCATCCGCCGACCCTACCTGCCTTACCTTGCCTGGAGGTAAGGCACCTTACCCCGTGTGTCTCGGCCACTCCATGTCCACGAGGACGAGGACGAGGACGAGGACGGGGATGGGGATGGGGATGAGGACGAGGAGACGTGCTGGTAAGTGGCGAGTCGGAAACTCCCGTCACCCCCGACCGGAACACGAACGGCTGGTCTGTTCTAATAGCTCGAGGCTGGGTTGGGTGGAAATCAACAGGTCGCCGGAACAGAGTTCGCACCGGTGGCTCAGGTGTGTGGTGATTTGGCATGGCGCCGTCTGGGAAATGATGATGATGGTATGGCATGGGTAATGGGAAATTGGGAATGGGAATGGAAATGGAGGCACCCGGCGGTCCCTGTCTTGAGCCTCCACTTCCGTCCCGTCTTCCATCCAGTGCATTGGGTGCGGCTATTGTCTGGCAGGCCGCAGCGCCGTGCCCTCCTCCCCTCGTTCCATCCCATTCCATGGACCGACCGACCATCCATCCCATCCCAGGCGCCCCGCGCCTACGTCCGTCCATGCCCCAGTCCGAGGTAATCACAACACGCGCACAAACTCGCAAAATACCGCTCTGCCACCAGCGGTGAGATGGCAGAGTATGGCATGGGATGGCATGGGATGGCATGGCATAGATGGCACGGCATGGCATGGCATAGATGGCACGGCATGGCACGGCATAGATGGCACGGCATGGCACGGCGGCAGCGAGGCCACTGGGGACGGGATACCTCACCGGGCTTAGGTACCAAGGTAGGTACCTAGTGCGCTGGGGTGGCGCTTGCCGACTTGCTGGGGGTGGGGGGGGGGGGGGGGGGGACTCTCTCGACGTGTTCCCCTGCCCCAAACCACCCACCCACGTTCCTGTTTTTGCTCTTGCAAGTCGGCGGCCATGCTCGTCTTCGACTTGGGTATCCCCGCCGCCGAGCCAGCAGAGCGCACGAGAGTCGGCCCTCAGGTCCTGCCTGCGGCCTGCCTGCCTGCCTCCACTGTCACTTGGCCAAACTCTCCCGTCCCTCTCTCTCTCTTCCCCGCTGTCAGCTTGCCGAGGTCTTGACTGGTGCCGTCCAGGCCTCACTCCCGTCTCCCCTTCAGCCTCCAGGGTGTTGCATCTCCGTGGCGGCGCGCCGTGGACTGTACATACCGCACCCTCGCGGACCGGTGCCGCCTCTCCTCACCGATAACTCGGGGCACCCTGCTTTAGCCTCATTTGACGCCCAAGCCAGCTGCCAGGGTACCACTTGCAGTTGCGCGAAGGGTAAGGTACCTGCTACTTTGTGCGTACCGCACCGGCGCATGCGAGCGGCAGTCCCTCGAGCGTTCTTCCCTTGCCCATCCCATCTTGCTTCCCCTCCTCCTCCTCCTGCTCCTCCTCCTCCCCCTCCCCCCTTCCCCCAATCCCCATGTCCGATTTTCCGCCCTCCTTACCCACTCCTCTCCTCCCCATCGCTGGGGGTCACGCGGTCCCTCGAATCTATCTGTGGCACCGGGCCTATCTCCCCAGAGGTTATGCGCTAAAGCAAGCTGCCTCAAGGATGTAGATGCAGACGTCGACAACGACAACGACAACGACACACCTCTCCTGTCCAGGAACTTGCCTACCCACCTACCTATCCGACCTACCTACCTCACCTTGCCTACGGGCCGACCTAGCCTACCTACCTACCTAGGTACTTGCGGAAGCATCGCCGCCTGTTTCTGCCGTCTCCCGTTGACCCTACCGCTATTCTATTGTGACCACCTACCACCCGCCCTCTCCAGCTCGACCGCTTCGCCGACCCTCGCCGTTGTCCTGCTCTTGTGTCGTTGCTGTTAATCCCTCCTCGGCCGCCATCTTTCGTCCGCCAGGAGAAGACTCGCTGCTTATCCTCCCCTCGTCCACCCGCGATTGACTCCCAGCGGCGCGCTCACTCCTCTCGCCTCTACTGCACCCCACACCCCCCTGCTCGTCACCTACACCGACCTCCGCCGTCGACATCCAAACGCCGCCGCACTCCATCCTCGATCTCCCGGCCTCCCTCCGTCTTTCAGCCCTCACCATCGCACCCGCACGAATCCCTCTGCAGACTTGGACGGTCGTTTAACCTACCCCCTAGCCTACGACGACGGCGGTAGCTGTCTCGGGGCCGAATTCGCGACGCACCACCCCCCGACCGATCTGGCCTCGCTCACGACGACGACGACGACGACGACGACGACGACGACGACGACGACGACGACGACGACGACGACAACCACGACCACGACGGCGGCGGCGACGACGATACATCTTTCCCCGTCGCTGCCTTTAACCCCCAACAGCCGCCGCCGAGCGGAGGGTGTAAAGGAGGCTGTCGGACACTCGTCGCGACGGCCACTTCGTCTTTACAAAGCCGTTGATTTTGCGACGGTCGTTTCTTCGGTGTTGTCATCGTTGTTTGTGCAGTCGCTACGGCTGAAGTCGCCGCCGCTGAAGTTGCAGTCGCCCCCTCCCCTCGATCCGTTTCTCCTCCATGGCGGCTTGACACCGACTGCGCTGCGAGCCTCACATCCCTCCAGTCGCAACAAGTATGACCGCGTCGGCCACTCAAAACCACGTCCAACATCCAGCTGCGAGCGATTGTTACGATCCCGATGACGTTCTCCCCAGCGACAGCCCACAGATGCAACCTCACCGTCCCAAGCTACAGCCCTCTCCCAGTCCCCCACCTTCCTTCAGCTCTGTTCGAAAGTCGTCTCACGGTCGCGGCAAGGTTGAGCCCATCCAAGGCGATGCCGTACTAGTCTCCCATCTTGGAAACGGCAGACAGCCAGATATAGCCCACACTGCCGCCCTTGAGCCTCTCGCCTCAGACAACGGATCCGAAGACGATTCGTCTTCTCCAGAGTCTCCCGGCCGCGACATGAACCGCCCATCCGAACCTTTCGACCTCAAGTTCCTGGCGGCCGGTGCTCTGGCCGCCTTCACCACCCCAGATGCGGCCGAAGCCCCAACAGTGGGCGCCGTTGCTGCTGCTGCTGCTGCTGCTGCTGCTGCTGAGACGGTCAAACTCGGTCCTTCGCGCTCGAGAGACGGGACAAGAGCTCAAAATGTGCCGATACTCCCGGGGATCAACAGTCGAGAGTTACCTATTCGTGACGAGCGTCCGACACTGGCGCCATCTGCCGTAGTGTACTCAGCGATGGACAAATACCAGCCGCAACAGCCGCCAGCTGCTATGCGCAAACCCGAAATTGCCTCTCCGGTCAGCCCTTCTCAGTCAGCTCCTGGTGGGTTACCACCTCTTTTGGACTCGCCAAAGTCGGACGGGAGCGGTCACGTCCTGCTGCCGTCAATAAGATCGCAGTTGGGGGATTTCAAACGTCTTGCCGCTGAATCGGCCATTAGCTCAGAGAGTGACCTGGGCCCAGCACGGCACACTGCTGTATTCCCACGCTCGCCTCCTTCCGGTCTGCCTCGGCTACCATCTTTGGCCGGATTACCAGGTGGACATGCCTCACCTCCGATTTCGCCAAACGAGGGATTTCGCAGAGAGCTCCCGTCACCCGCGCATTCCATGCCCGTCGTCAGTCCGTATTACTATTCTTCTTCAAGTGGCGGTGGCCCCCATCGACCAAGCGCCGACTACAGTAGTGGCACGGCGGAAACCCCAAGTACAGACCAGACCGCTTCGACACCAGCGACGGTTGCAGATCGCATGAGCATCGACGGTCTCACCAATCCTCAGGCAGGATACGTGTGCACGTTCGAGGGATGCAACGCCGCCCCGTTCCAAACTCAATATCTCCTCAACTCACACGCAAATGTACATTCGTCTGCCCGGCCTCACTACTGTTCTGTCAAAGGCTGTCCTCGGAGTGAGGGCGGGAAGGGCTTCAAGAGAAAGAACGAAATGATTCGGCATGGATTAGTCCACGACTCTCCGGGCTATGTCTGTCCCTTCTGTCCTGACAGGGAGCATAAATATCCTCGGCCAGATAACCTACAGAGGTAAGCAAGAAATCCATTGACAGTTAAATTTGTCTCTACAAACTCTCAGCTTCCAGACCCTTGAGTTACAAAACCAATCGCATCTGTTGTTCAGCCCGTGCTGTACCGTATTCTTGTTCATTGTTTCTTTGCTGGTTTATACAAGTATGCTGACCAATTGTACAGACACGTCAGAGTCCATCATGTAGACAAAGACAAGGATGACCCCCTTCTGCGGGAAGTACTCTCCCAACGTCCCGATGGACCTAATCGCGGCAGACGGCGAAGAGGAGGCCCCTCTTGATGGTCTTCCCCAGTAAATTTCTCACATCTTTCTCGTACATATTTTTTCCCCTCTATCCGGCTCGTATTCCAGGTTCGGTCTGTCACTGCTAGGCCAGTTGAAGCCGGGATTGGGCGTGGGGCAAGGTTGGGTGTAAATAAGGGTCGGGCTTGGGGCTTTGTGGAGCGATTTTGCGGTCATGACATTGCCAAGTTTTCATTTGTTCTTTTGCCTCTGCTTTAACTTTTCTTTTCACTC
Source organism: Colletotrichum tropicicola (assembly GCA_025962755.1). Taxonomy (NCBI): domain Eukaryota; kingdom Fungi; phylum Ascomycota; class Sordariomycetes; order Glomerellales; family Glomerellaceae; genus Colletotrichum; species Colletotrichum tropicicola. The sequence goes on from JAOWMA010000475.1 coordinate 23,455, forward strand.
GCGCGGGGCGGGGGCTTCTTTCTCGTCTCTAGGCATGGCACGAGTTCACGACGGGAATCATTCAGTTTTGACCCGACCCGAAGGGTTTCTGGCGTTGCGGTGGACTATATACCACACTGACGAGTCGTCCGTGTCGCGTCACGTTCTGCCTTGGTTTTCTCAATTTTTCGAGGTTGTTGCGCATTTGGGGGAAAGACGAGGGGCGCAAGTAAATGGTCATTGTGGCCCAATACTAACGCTTTCATGCTCCTGTGCTGAAAATGATTTCCTCCTTTTTCATCTCGTCTCACTAGAACCAGGACACCCTGAAATACATTGTTTTACTCCTGTCTATTTTGGTTTTCTGGACGTGTATATATTACCGGAGCATAGCCAAACTGGCGAAATCTTCGATAAAGGCCTAACACCCGCTTCCATCCTCTCCAAATTCGTGCAATGTCTCCTCTTCTGGACAGGCAGGACTAGCTTTCAACAATCAGCCATTCGCCAACGTGCACTATATTCTCACTCAAAAACTCGACCTCGATGCTCTGACATCCCTGGCGGCTCCCGAGTTGTTCTACCACGAGCCAGAGCTGATCTTGACGTAGCCGGTCTGGCTCAATGTCGAACTCGGGTGTTCGGATGGCCGTGGTGAGTTCCCGAAATTCACCACTTCCTGACACCACGAGGACGGACTCTTGGGGACCTCGTCCATACACGAGAGACACACGGACGGCAGTTGTCGGAATGTGTCGGCCATGCCACCCTGTCAATATGGGGCAGCGCACAATGACCTGCGCCCTGGTGAGTCTTGATACTGTCACCGGCGCTCTTCTTTGCTCCTCTCCTTCACTAAAGACAAAAGCTGGTGTCCGGGTACGCAAGAGCCCAGCCCCATCACTCAAAACGGGCTGAACCTGGCATTCGACCTGCGATCCTACGCGCATGCCGAAGTCTGCGAGCTGGCCGGGCTCCCAGGTTGAACAGACGATGGTGTACGTACCCGGGTCGACTATGGGGACCTGGACCAGAGCGTTACCCCGTCGATAGTCACCAGAACTTGCGACGACATCTTTAACCCCAATGGAGGTTACTCTTTTCCCATGTGCCCACACCAGATCCACGTGCATGGCCACCTCGCGGTCTCCCGATGACAGCAGGATAGACAGTGGCGTGGTTCGAGGAATGACAATGCTGAATTGGGGGTTCTGTGAATACGTTATTGACGAGGCGTTGCCTCCAGCCGTCCTCCTGGTCCATGCACTTGACAGCTCCTTATAATACTTCATCTCCTCCTCGGCTGGGTTAACCACTAATGGCGCCCGTGAAAATAGAGTGAATGTGCAGGAGTAGCTGTCTAAGGGCAGGTCCTGATGAGCCATGACAATAGTGTAGGGTTTACCAGCCCGAAGCTTGAACTTGGCGAGCGTTTGAGGCGAGTCGACGTAGGGCCCATGGTACGCGTAACCCTCTCTCACTTGCACCTTTTTCCCCTGGTTCTCGAAAATGAAGATGCTAGTGAACCCAAGCTGCCTCGACACAGCTGCAAGAGAAGCCGATTTCTTCCGAGCAATATCCAGCTCCTCATCGGCGAAATGCCTGCTCAGTAAAATCCAAACTGTCTGTACAGTCGGTGACATGACGGAATATTGCGGATTGTGTGCTAGTGAGGAAGTCATGTTTTGTGTGGGAACCTGCCACGTAAAGTGGTGGTCCTGTCGATGAGTGAACATGTCCGGGTTCCAGTTGAGATACATGGACTCGAAGTTTTGTGCGACGTCGTCAACCGATATCCAAAAGGAGCCTACAGGCCGGAAGTGCTCGGGTAATTTCGGCTCGACAGAAACGGCGGTGTTGGATAGGGAAAGGCTCGCCGTGGTCTCAACCAACCCTGACGACCCAACACCTTTCCATATTAAACCATCGCACCAAGGATTCTTAACAAGTAGGCGCCGCGCTCCGGGCGAACTGTCAATGTCGAGAACGGCGTAGTCGTGCTCGCCTACAAGACCAAGGGCATCCTCCTCGGACGGTGTCAGGCGGCCAGTGCCAAGCGTGATTATGAGGTTGCCAACGTGGTAAGCCTCCTTGATATTCTCCCAAGTACCCTCAAGATCGACGTCCTCGCTGTGCCTTACCATTAGTTATCACCAGTTCGACTCGGCCATGGCCAAGGACGAGACACACCTCTGAAGGAAGAGCTGCTCAGGAATCCAGCCAGTAAGAACCCAAAGGTCGGTACCGGAGTTGCTGCCGGGAAAGTCATAGCCTCCACGAACCTTTAAGTAGGCCTTCTCCATGAGTGCCGGCCACAGAAGGCTAGGGTTCTGGCGGTCGACGACAAACAGTGTGCGGTTGTTCCGAGAGACAGGCAGCCGGTCATCCACCACCACTTGACGGAAGCAGCCGTTGAAGTGCATACGGAACATGTACTTGCCGCTCCTCGAGACCTTGGGCCGCCCCTTTTCATGGTCGAACGGGAACATGATGGAGCCGAGGATCTAACTCGGCAGTCAGTTGTCAGCAAGTGCCGGTTTCGGAAACACGATACGGCCGCGCATTCGGTGGAGACTGACTGCTTGCCTGTTCGCCTGAAGTATTTTCATGGCGGCACATAGACTGGCAACGACGGAACAATCAGTTGTGACATCCTGTACGAGATCACATTCTCCTTTAGAAGCCATGAAATCTTCGTCCGCCGAATCTTTCGCTGCTTGGTCCACGGGACGCTTCCAGCCATCGAGGATGGCCTCCTGTCTTGCGGACATGGTGTATTCGGCGGGGTCTCTGACGTTTTCATGTGAGTGAGACGATCAACATGCGAGAGGCCGTGTTCATGAGGTGGGATGGAAGTCAGACTTACGAGAAGACACGGCCCCCGTCAGGCAGAGCGAAGATGGTATCGGCAGGATCGGTCTGCCATGGCGGGAAGACGTTACCGTGAAGGCGAGAAGACCGCAATAAAATAGTCCTCTCGTCGGAGGGTATCTGACGCACATGGCAGCGAGCCGCAAAAGCGGTAGTGGAAGCAGCTTCGACGGGGTCCTCAGTGGCGGCACCGGGCGGATGAGACTTGAGCTGCTCGGCGTGAGTGATAAGTATTTCACACTTTTTCCTGAAGCGAGCCCGGTCGGCCGGTGAGGCGGCTCCATTGGCTGCCTTCATGTACAAGTCCGCCGCGGCAATGGCATGATTCAAGGCTTCGCGGCCGGTGGACCTGGCCATGAGGGCCTCCTCTCTCTGGGCGACAGTACAGACATGGTCAGTCAAATGTGAGTCCTGCAGCAGCTGGCCGGCTTGCTAGGGGTGGATCCTCGGACACGGACTTTACGGTCAATCGACCAATTCATCGCGGTCCTAGACGATAAACCACCGCCGAGAATGTGTCACTCACAAGAGCTCGCGCTTCCATGACTACCATCGAGCGGCATTGCCGGGCTCCTCAGTAGTTCGCAGGTAGAGGGAGACGATGACAACAGCGCGACGGGTCGCCGAGCTGCCGAGAACGCAGACAGGTAGGTGGTGGAGTTGATGGAGCACTAGCCGGCGACCAACAGCAACAACAACGAATTACTGCAGACTCATGGCATGGGAGACTCGTGCTTCCTGCCGCCGGTGATCTGGAAGCGGATCAGACCTGGGCCTTTTCTATCTCGTTCGCTCGCGACGAAAATGCGGGTTCGCTCTGATCGGGGAGGGTCTGCACCGTGTTTCTAGACGACGGCAGCCGGTGAGCGGGGAAAGGGTCAATCAGTTAGATAGGCGCGGAGCGAGTCGAAGCAAACCAGGAATAATCCGCGGCGGCTTGGCAGCAGGTTGGTTGAGTTAGAGGGGAAGTCGGTGGCATGAGACGGAGCGGAACGGGTACTTGGATTGAGGCTGTGCAAAAGCAAAACGGCTCATAGCATACGGAAGCAAGAGACGAGACCAGCTAGGCCTGACCAAACCTGACCAGTCCAAAGGAATAAACCTCCCCAGTTTAGCACACCAGTACAGCCTTGGGTCAAGCCGCGCCCGCCCGAATGAGCCAAGCAAACCGACCGTAATCCACCAGATCAAGACGGCTAAGTAATGCGAGCAATTCGAGGCTGTGGAGTTGTAAGGCTCGGTTGAGCTACAGTCCGTTGCATCGGCAGCTTCCAAAACACCGAAATTCAGAATTTTCACCCCTATACCCCACCCCCACCACCACACCCATTTTACTTTAATACTATAAATTCAATTATAATCTTTATTATAAGGGCTAATTAATAGTTTAAATAGCCTTATATAAGGCCTATAATCTAGATTTTAGTACTAAATAAGTTAATCTTTTTATATAGTTTTTTAGTTTATTTTAGTATTTTATTATTAATATTAATTAGTAGTAATAAGTAGTTTATAGTATTTAATAAATCTAAAATTTATAAATATCCTTAATTAAACTCTAATTATTCTTATTATTACTTAATTATTATTTAATATCCCCTAAGAGGTACTATTAGGTACTATTAATAGAGTTAACTATCTCTTTATTACTAGTTTCTCTAGTAGTCTATATATATAACTAGATACTAAAGTTATTTATTACTTTAGTTATCCCTATTATTACTCACTATAATAATATTATTAACCCTTAGAAACTATAAATTATTATTATTTAGTTTCTAATAGTATAGTAGTAACTAAAGTTTTTATAACTAAAGTAAAAAAAGTAGAGAACTATATTAATAATCCTAGTAGTAGTAGTAATAGTAGTAGTACTAAAGTAGCTATTAGTCCCTATTAATAATACTTAGTTTAATATAGATAATAGTAATAATAATACTATTATAATATCTAAGTTTAATTATATTATAATTACTACTTTATAATAACCTTTTATTTAGTTTAATATTAATATAATAAATAATCCCTTTATACTAAAATAAGTAAGTCTTACTCTAAGGTATACTAAATCCCTACTCTTTACCCCTATACTAATTATAATTTTATATAAACTAACTTTCTAAAATATATTAATATTACTAAAAATTCTACTTTTAATTATTTTATAAAAACTTACTTATAAAGAGTTAGGATTTTATATTACTAAAGAATAGTTAACTTTTATTTATAATACTATAAAATAAATTAAGACCTAAATTAAAGTTAAATATACTATTAAAAAGTTATATATTATATTTAATTTTAGTTAAAAGAAACTAAGTTTTAAGAGTTTT
>JAOWMA010000476.1:0-28547 GCA_025962755.1 Colletotrichum tropicicola
ATAGGGATAATCTAAATAATTATAAGATAAGTAAAAGTATAAAGTTATAAGTAATTATATTAATTAATAAATTAATTATTATAATTAATAATTTATTCTTAGTTAGGAGAATCAAGTCTCTTATATAATTAGGGTCTTTAACTTAGGCCTTTAGCCTTAGATACCTATAGGCCCTATAGCTTAGATCTAAGGGCTCTAAGGCCCTATATCTTAGACCTTTTAGTACTCTTATATTATAACTAGTAAATCTAATAATAAGGGGTCTACTAATAGAAACTAAGGGTTAAAGTATAATAATAATAATCGTAGTGTTCTAAGTATAGAAGATCTAAAGGGTCTTAGGATACTTAGGTAATTAATCTAAGTATCTAAATAAAAGTAAGTTAATATAAAAATATTAAAAGTTACTAAGAGTAAGTTATAAATTAATAACTAAAGAACTATAAGAATTTAGTTTAAAGTGGACCTAGTTTATACTATATATAAGTCTTATTTATTATCTTAAAGTAATTACTATTCTTAATTACTACCTTATATAATAAGTAGTCTAATTATTTATTATATTTTTAAGGTAATTACTCTAAGTAATTATTACCTTATAAGTAATTAATTATCCTATTAACTTATAGTTATATAACTTATTCTTAGTTCTTCTATTCTAAGTAAGACCCTTTATTCTATACTTATTAGTTATAAAACGTTTATAACTACTAGGTACTCTACGGGGCGCCCCCTAGTCCTATTATACCTAATAGGTTGTAATATAACTATTTAATAACCTTATATTAAACCTTAATAAAATTCTCTATATTAATTATAATAATTACTAAATAATATACTTTAAAGTTAATAAAAGGGAGTATATCTTAACCTACTTATACTATATTAATATTTAAAATATATAGTTATACTAAAAATATAAAAATAAAATATTTAAAGTAGTATATATATTAATAAATAAGATACTAATAGATAGTCTTATAAAAAATCTCTTATAAGTAAAATTTAAATAGTTTTAAATACTCTTAAATCTCTAAAATATATATTATCTATTAGTTATAAAGGTTTAATAATAAATAAAAAGGGAGTAAGATAATTAATTTAGGGCTAAAGTCTATATACTTAGTTAGGTGTATAAAATAGTAAAGATAAACACTTTAAAGAGCTTATAAAATATAAAAATACTTTTACCCTAAGGGGCTATTAAAATATAAAAACTTACTCTAAAGAGTACTATAAAAAGAATTCTTAATAATAATAGAGAATAACTATATATACTTTAATATTATTAAAGAAGTTATAAACTTATCTTATAAAGATTAGAATCTTATTTACCTTCTTATTAACTAATAAACTATATTTAGTAAGTATAATTATACTCTTAGTTTTAATTAATATACTATTAAATAAACTATTTAAGACGTTTATTACCTTCTTATAATTATACTTAGGAGAGGGAAGAAAGAGTATAGGAAGAGCCTTAACTTTATACTTTTTCTTTTTCTTTTTCTTTTTCTTTTTTTTCTTCTCTTTAGTAATAGTAAGAGTACTATAGATAATAGTATAGACCTAATTAATATTCTATAAATATATAATTAAAATACTAAATATAAGAGAGAGAAAATAAAATAAAAACTTATAGTAACTTTAGAGTAAATAGTAAAAAAGAGGGTAGTAAAATAAATAGTAAATAGTACTATAGATACTAAGATAGATAGATAGATATAGTAGTAAATACTATTAAAATACTCTATATACTAACTCTTTTTTTTAGTCTTAGCCTTATTATCCTTAGGGTACTTATAATATATACCTAAGGACAACCCTACTATTATAAATATAAGATAGGTAGTATATAGTACATTATTAAAATTAAAACTAAGAAACTTAATACTATAAATAGTTTATCTTATCTATTATTTATATAACTAAGCTTAAGAGAAAACTATAGAATATATTAAAAAAATAAAAAAATATATATAACTATTAACTTATACTTAATAATAGAGCCCTTAAGTTTCTTCTTTTTTTTCTCTTCTATTTTCTTTTTATTTTTTTTCTCCTTTTTCTTTTTCTCCTTTTTATTTTAAGGGGGAATAAAAAGAGAGTTATAACTAGAGAATATAAAACTTCTCTAACTTCTAGAGTTATCCCTAAAAGAGTTAAACTCCTTAGTATTAAAAAAACCTCTAAATAAAGATATATTATTAGTAAGTAGGTAGGGGGTTTTATTACTTAAAGGTAAAATAACGAGTGAGAGTATAAGTAAGAGGGTAAGAGGGACTATTATATATATATTTATATATATATACTTATATATCTATATATCTAAATTAGTATATAAAGTATAAATTATAAATATAAACTATAAATAAAAAAGTTAAACTTATAAAGTTAGGTTAGTTAAGTTATAGAGAAAAAGAAAATAATAAATCTATAGGTAGTAATAATATTTATTTTTACTACCTATAAGTAAGGTAAATACCTCCTATTTTATAAAAAAAGTATATAATAATAACTATATAATACACTTTAAAAATTATTCTTTTTATTTATTTATTTATAAAGACCTTAATAAAGTTAATAATAATTTTTTTTTCCTTTGTTAAATAATAACTTTTTATATATAGATCCTTTTAATATCTATACCTACCTTTAACTATAAATAACTTTATAACTAGGGGGGTGTATCGTAGGGAATATATAGCTTAGCTATACTATACTATATATAGTACTATCTATGCGTTCTCTAAAGGGCTTACTAAGTAATTAGCTGCTTAGCTTATATCTACTAGAGAGGGGATTATTCTCTCTTCCTAATTTAACTACTTTTCTATATATAAGGGTCTTACCCACCTTTAGTGCCTCGTTATAGCTGAGCTAATAGCTAGCTCTGCCTCTTTTTTCTTCCTAAAGAATCCTATGTTTGTTGTTAGGGCTGTTGGATTTGGGGTACTCTAACGCTGTGCCCTTTTCGACCCTAGGAAGGTGGTGGAAGTTTGCCGTAAGCAGAACACTCCTGCAAGTCAAGCTTCAAGATCCAGGTTCGTGGTTTCGACAACGTGAGGGGAAGACATGCTATTTAAACACTTGCCCGCAAGCACACGAACAATCGTTTTCCCAGCCACTGCCCAGATTCCAGACCCTCGGTTATTCTCCACGGTTTCATCGACCCCATATTCCTCCCCATGGGGTAGTCGGGGGTCGGAACTCAGAAGCGGTGATCTCCGGAACTCGGAACCCAGAAGTTTTGCGGGGAAGGGAAAGGAGGCAGCTCGGAGAAAGCCCCGACACTCCCCGGCCACGCCGCCAATTCTCGCCAGACTCCGACACTCCGCAGGGCCATGTCATTTCTCGGGGAGTATCGGTTGGTGCAGGTCTTCGGAAACGCCATCTGGTAAACTATTGGATGGAGATGTTTAGATGGATCTCCGTTTGATCCACGCTCAAGTTGTCTCTGAGGCCCATTCGGCGTCTTGCAAATATCAAAAGAATAGAGAAACACCCGCATGCAGCGGCTCCCACACTAGTGCTATAACCACACATACATAAAGAGGGTGTCCTTTCTTGTTCTGCGCTGCGTCGGAGTCACAAGATTCAGAACATTCAAGAAGTCTTTCGAAGCTGGACAAGTGAGCAAATTCTTTGCGGTTCTGAGGGCGGAAACAACTACGCAAACAGCAAAACCATTGTCGTCTGATCAGTTCTTGAATATGGCCGCCCCAGCGCAAACGCCGATCCTCAAGGTCGGTATCATTGGATGCGGCGAGATCACGCAAGTCGCCCACATACCAAACATCAACTTTCTCTCCCATCGGTTCCAGACGACATATCTCTGCGACATATCTCAACAAGCTCTTCAACACTGCGCCAAGAAGGTTCAGGGAGGGACGCCCAAGACAACAGCAGATGCTGCCGAACTCTGCGCCTCGTCCGAGGTCGATGTCGTGGTGATCGCAAATGCCGATGCGTACCATGTCGAGCACGGCATACTAGCTCTCAAGAACGACAAGTTCTGTCTCATCGAAAAGCCGGCCTCGGTCTGCTTCCGCGATCTGGACCTGCTGATCGAGGCAGAGAAGAAGTCCAAGGGCAAGATCATGGTCGGTACCATGCGCCGGTTCGCAACCGCCTTCACGGACGCCGTCAAGGAGGTTGGTGGTGCGCAGAAAATCCAGTACGCGAGAGTCCGCGACATCATTGGGCCCAACGCAACTTTCGTCGATCAGTCCGGCACGTTTCCGCAGAAGTTCAGCGATTACAGCGACGCAGACACCGAGGATCGCCTGAAGCGTGAGGCGGACATTTCTGAGCAGGCGCTGGCAAAGGAATTCGGCGTCCCTGTCACGCCCGATTCTAAGCGGATGCTGAGACTTCTTGGGGGGTGAGTAGATGTCAAGATTTCAGGTTGGAGTCTAATCTGACTGGTCGACAGGCTCGGAACCCACGATCTTTCTGCTATGAGAGAGATTATCGGCATGCCCCAGGGTGTTGCTGGCGCGTGTCTCTCCTTCCCGGAAATCTTCAGTGTTCTGTTCAAATACGACGATTTCCCCGTCACGTATGAATCCGGCTTCAGTGGCGTGCCGCAATTTGACGCCCACGTTGAGGTTTACACCCCGGACAAGATGGTGCGTGTTGATTTTGACACCCCTTACGTCAAGGGCCTTCCAGTCACAATGACGGTTAGGGAAAAGATAGGAGATGATGGGTTCCAGGAACGAAAGGTCAGGAAGACGTATCAGGATCCATACACGACTGAGTTTCTGGAGATATATGACTGCGTGGTGAATGGCAAGACCCCCAAGACCAGCGCAGCAGACGCAAGAAACGACATTGAGTTGTTTAAGATGATACTGAGGGCGGATGTTGGGAGATTCCAAGGTGATAACTAGGGGTAACTTAATACGGTTCACAGCTCTATGAGTAAGTCTCTTGATAATACAAGGTTCCTGTTTTGTTGACCTCACGGACACAATTTCTGCGCCTCGCTCAGATCAAATTCACCCCGAAACCAATGTGTCGTTTCTATTCACTTCACCTCCCTAGCATCACCTTTGAGTGTGAAAAGTTTTCACGTTATTTTCCTTCATAACTACTTCCTCCCATCATCACCTTCTCCCACCATCACTACTTCCCATCGTTTCGTCTATCCATCAGTTTTTGTAGACGATTCACATTCTTTGCAACGAATACGACGACGATATCATTATCACAAAGACAAACAAGATGTCAAACAACCAAGGCAACAAGGAGCTGGGCAAAGGTGACAAGCCTCGAAAGCTCACTGGGGCGGAAGTCACCAGAAACATCGCGAATGCCCTCAGCAACTGCCCCGAAGGCGATCGGAGAGTTGGTCTCCAAAACCTTAAGAAAATCAATGATAACGATCCCACGGGAAGACACGTCCAGGTCCCGACTCAACAGCGAATCCTGGAAATCCTCCAGAACAGCGATGGGCTCAGCGAAAATCAAATGAATGTCCAGCGAGATCGTCGTCCACACAGCGAGTGGTACGCGATGTTTCTGCGTCGGAATTTCCAGCTACCGTCCCACTTGCACGAGCATTACCACGTCGGACCGCTCTTCGATCGCCTTCAAGCCATCCATAGTGGTGAACAGAATCCTCCCCCTGCCAGACCGAAGAGAAAGAGATCCAATTCCGACACCGACGGTGACGATGACGATGCCCATCTTCCGAAGGCTCGGGGCAGGAAGAAGGCATGCGCCAGGAAGAACAACAAGGACATGTCGGCCAAAGACGAGGAAGAAGATGAGCGCTTGGAGATGGAGCAGACGGTACAAGAGTCACGACGAGCTCCTGCCCCGGCCCCTTCTCAGCCAACTATTCAAGAGGCTCGTCAGGCAGCCGCTCAGTTGCAGGGTTTTCAGACCGCTCAGCAGGCTGCTCAGCTGTCAGCTTACCAGGAAAACTCTGTGGCAACTCCACAAGCAGCTCATCAAGCAGCCGAGGCCGGACTTTCTGCCCAGAGACTCTTTTCAGCTCGATTCGGAATGCCGAGCATGCATGAAGGTTATCAGGCAAGTCATTCTCCCCGGCTCTCTCAAGGAGGATCCATGCTAACTCTTCGAAGGCCAATGGACGCCCGTATCCGCCCGGTCAACAAGCGAACTTCACCCGCCGCTTCCCCCATGAGAATCATCAACTCCAACAGACCCAGTACGGCCAGCCGGTGATGAGTTATCCACTCACAGGCGCCCCTGCTTCCGCCGCTCACCAGTTCACCTTGCAGCAAAACAGCTACATTCCTTCGGTCCAGTCTCACCAGAATCATCAGCCTATGATCCATCGACCTGACGCTTTTGCCATAGGCTCGCAACTGGGAGCATTCGCTTCGCCCTCGGCTTACGGCGCCAACATGCGGCTCGGAAACTACCATGGCTTCCCAAAAACCCCTACTTTCCACAATGAGCAGAATTTCCGCGATGCCCGACAGCCTGCAGAAGCGGCCACCGATCCCGACAACGTTCAACACCCACAGTTTGCGGCCACCGACCTCGTGATGAACCGCCTCGCCGCTCAGCTTCATCAACATCAACCTGGTTCGCAGCCTGGATCCGTGCAGTCACCGATTCAGAGACAAGAACACGGCTTCATCGAAGGCCGTTCCCCATCCCATGGCAACAGTGGAAGGAGCCCGTCGACAGCCAACGTGGCCGACGCCGCCAGAGATCCTGCGGGGATGCCGGATCACTTCAACGTCAGCGTCCCTGGAGTGCCGCTGTCTGAGTCAGTCGAGAGCCAGGCGTTGGTCTCTGAAGATGACCAGAGTGGACTGCCAAGCTCGGAAGAAGATATCGCTCGTATCCTCCGCTTCGGTCTTTACGATGGCATTTGAGTCCTCTTTCTTCGCCGTTTGCTTTTTCTCTTCACAGTTGTCTCTGCCCATCTCCTTTTTCCTTGCTCGCCTCTCCCTCTTTGTCCTGGCTGCATTGCCTTTTTCCTAGGTCATTATCATCGTGGATACCAGACGCAGCTCCTTCATAATGGGATAAGTTGGATGCAGCAATTGGCTGCCTTCGAGGCTTGGGGTTCCGGGGTCCCCTTCTTTGTAGAGTATCCAAAAGTACTAGTAGACAAAAAAGCTTTTAGAAACTACAGGCTTCCCAGCTGTTTCGCGATAATTCCCTCCTCCCGGGGATTCAACGAGACTAAGAGGTCCTGCGGACACACTCTGCACCATGTACTCTCATCAACTGCAGACAGGTCTCGTCGACGGCTTAGATACTGCATTCGAAGGATTGGTCTGACCACATCCGTTGATCACACCAAGGGCGGTATCGTCGACAGCAGAATTATAAGCAGCACCACAGTTCGGGTCACTTGAGAAACATGGTCAGTCAACACGGCCTCATCTCATTGTTTTTTTGGAGACGTATTTGGGACAGCTCACCTCGCACCACCACTGGCGTTGTTAAAGTATGAGCAGATGTCATGAGAGAAGCAGTCTTGGGTGTAGGCGTTTCCCAGAGCAGTTCCGGTGCAGCCAGCACCGCAACGGCCGTTGCAAGAGTAGCTACTCAGGTGTCAGGGACCGTATCCTGGATGTGTAACGGGGCCATTGACTTACTCGCCAGAGCCGGCACTGTTAGCGCCATAGTTGCTTCCAACGACACCGGTGAAAGTGCACGTCTGGCCCGCGCTATTCGTCCATCTCGCCGTCGCCGTGGCGCCAACCTTCAAACATGTGATGGCTCTCTTGCTGTGCTCAAGGGGTGACGGAGATGGTGCGGCAATGGCCAGCAGGGGAAGGGCGGCGAGCAGGAGAGAAAGTTGAGGCAGCATTATGAAGAAGGACTGAAGAGAACTGATGGGACCTGACTATCACAACTTGATCAGCACCGTCAAGAGACGTCCTCGTGATTGACTTTTATAGGATCTGAATGATACCCTAGCACCGCCATTTCTGCCGTCCGTGAGAGCCTCAATTCGCCGATCATTGTGCCTCAAACTCCGAGGCAGCGGAGCACGTCCGCGTTGGGAAACTGCGTCGTCCCGGGATAGATTGGTTTGCAGTCACTCCGTAAACTCAGCGGCATTTCATTGAACGAAATCTGGGGTCAGTACGATGACGCGATTAGTCGTCATCGGCAAAGGCCCAGTAATGGCAAGGTCACGGAGAATTTTACGGAGAAATCTGCCAGGGCGGATGGGCTGGTGATCTCCCGTGCGCACGGGTCGGCTCTTGCATCGCATTACGGGGAACATGTTCGTCTCGTCACTCAGCTTTCAAACCTTGTGTGCATTCGAATCCGTATGCTATTCGATTTCAAACCTTGGCCTTATTTTTCATGTTCCCAACGCCTTTCCTCCTGTATGCTCGTGTTCCCAAACAGGCCCAACGCCGTTCCTAAATCATTGCTGACCCGTGCGTGTGTTGCTACAACTTGCGTGCGAATGCTCAGCGCCCGAAGACTTAAGCAAATGCCTTCTCATCGTACAGCTAGCGGAATTGGTCGTGTGGCGTCAATGTGCTGTCGTCGTTAGGTAAGGTAGAGATTGAGGTGCTCTCCCTCAATAGAGCCGCCATCTCGGGGGGATGCAAAAACACTTTGTTCCCAGGACGCATCAACCCTGTCTTCGTCAGATTTCCTTGACAGAAGCTGCGGGATCTCTTATCGTCGAGGCTTATCGAAACAGAGTGATGCGGTAGAGACAATAGGCTTTTAGGCATCGCGTCTATATGCCATCTCAGGCAAAGGAACCTGCCTGCCGAGGCCCTCTTGAGCGTACCGGTGCTGGCCCAGAGAAGACGCTGTACTGTCCGTAGAGTCCTTCCGTCGGACTGTGGATTCAACGTAAGATGACTCCGGTGTGAGCTGCGGAGTGGACATCTCCGAGGCGCTGGACTCGTCACGGCGGGAGACGGTCCCCGCCTGCGCGGACAGCTGCAGAAGAAGATTCCCTGCGTTGACGAGACGAAGGACGTCCTCGGCAGACGCACCGGCGCGGATCCTCTTCAGGACCTCCTGGGACTGGGCCTCGGGCATGGAGCGGATGGCGCAGAAGAACTCCTTCAGACAGTCATTTTGGCGCTCCGACTCCTCGTACTTCCTCTTCCTCATCGCGCTGCGCGACTCGGATGGGCCGGCGTCGTAATGACAATCAAGGCCTTTGGCAACGCAGCCAGAGCATTTGGGTCGCTCGGCAGAACACTTTCAAGAAGAACGTGTCAGTGGTCGCGTTCATTTCTCAAACAGCGGGCGAGGGGCTGCGCACTCTGGTCTTGCGCTTCTTGCAGCTCGCGCAAGCTACCAGAACATTGCGTCTGGCGGCTTTTCTGGCTGACGCCGTTGGATGCAACGGCTCAGAGGCGTCGCCCAGCGACGACCGTCTGTCCGAACTCGCCGTCACAGGAGAGGAGTCGGGTGAGAACGCGGGACGAATCTCCCGGTAGCAGGGGTTGCTGGCCATTCAGAGTCGTTGGGGAAGCCGGGTCATGGTTAGCATCTCACGATAAGAGATGTCTCGCAGAAGTCACGTCGCGATGAGGGTGAGAGCTCCAGGCATCTGCCAGCACCAGTGTCTCGTGCTCCGGGCTGAGCAGCCGCTTCAGGGGCAATAAGGAGGTCTCTTTTTTTGATTGGTTGTGACGTAAACTCGTCATAATCTGACACCTCATGGGCCACCGGAGTGGTTTCCGTGAGTTCGATCCCGATGACTGGCGATGATTGGCCGGCGCGGGCAGTTTCCCACATCCCTAGGCGAGAAAGAATGGCTGGAGCGATCGGGATCGAGATTTCCATCGGTTGGACAAGCGGCTCTATGTGACGGGCAAACAATGTTGCGGCATGGCGTAAGTCACATGATGTCAGAGGCGGCAAGAGCCGAGTTGCGCCTTGACGGAGGTGAGGCGGGACGCGAGACCGAGGGACGGTGAGTTCGGTGAGCCCACTCAAGTGAGCTGAGTCAGCCTTTAAATTTCATCGGTTCATCGTGGGAAGGAAGGCACCCGCCTGACTTGAGGCTCACTTCTCAGATGACCCACGCGTCTGGCTCAGTCTCACCTGAGGCTCTTTTGAGAAGCGTCGCTTACCAGCGTGCCAGCGAACATCCGACGCTCATGTGATGAAAGGTGATGAACAGGGGAATCGTCCACAAGCGACTCATGCTCACAACGCCTCGGGGACTCGCTGCTAATTGACCCATCGGAACATGTGCTCGGGCGGACCAGCGTCGCATTCACACCATATTTTGACATTTCACCAGTTCATCTCGTGTCTGCAGTCCCCAGCAAACAAGGTCAACAAGGTCAACCTGGCCGGTGAAGATGAGCCGACGGCAAGTCTGTCAGTCTGCCACCCCTCCGCCAAGCGGCCGGCTCCTTTGGCTCGCCCGTGGAATCACTTGAGCACCGCAGGGTGAGCAGTACACGTGTATGGTGAGCGAAGCTTTCAACGGCCCAAAGGCTCCGACAGCCAAACCGCTCACTTGTCAGTGTCACTGCACTCAAGCCCTTCACCGCACCGAGATGACATCAAGTCCCAACGGACCCCGGCCCCAAAACGGCACAATCTCCAGGGCGCGGGACAGAAGGATGCGACGCTACCGACGCTAAAACCCCGCACGCCATCGCCCTCCTCTCCCGCATCAACTCAACTCACGACCCCCCCTCCCCCGGCTCACGGAGCTCTCTGAGCTCATTCTGGGGGCCCTGGGCGCGTCGTCGACTGGGATACGGATACTTATATGAGCTGATGGACCTTTCCAAGCTTTCCCCCGCACGGTAGCCAGTCAACGGCGGGAAAATTCTCCAGATTTTGTCCAGCTTGGCACCACCGCTTTGCCCAGCCACCCCTCCTCTCGTGCCACCCAGATCGCGTCTGGGGAGATCGTCGGCTCTCTCCCAAGTCCTGGCGAGCCTTGGCCTTGCCCAGCGTCCGGCGTCTCTCAATGGCCCGGCACAGAGCTCCTCGGGTTTCGGGCCAATGCCAGCCGGTCCATCTCGGCCGGGAACCCCTTCGTGAAGTCATGAAGAGTATAAAAGCCCAGCGTCGCATTGCCGTGTTCCCCGCGAACGCAGCAGCGCAGAGACACGGAGAAGCTAATAGCTAGAGACCGCCTCAAGCGAAAGTTCGACTCCTTCCTCTCGCTCTCTCGCAAAATTCCTCACAATGGCGCTCAGAAAGCTCTTGTCCTCCGGCCTCCTGTTCGCCTCCCTCGCCGCCTCCAAGTGGATCGTTCCCGGAGGAAGATGGCATGACACCGAGGGCAACCTGGTCAACGCCCACGCCGGCGGCGTCACCCTCGACCACGAGACGGGCAAGTTCTTCTGGTTCGGCGAGTACAAGATCGAGGGCCAGGAAGAGGGCGGCGGCGTCTCCGTCTACAGCTCCGACGACCTCGCGACCTGGGAGTTCCACGGCTTCGCGCTCGAGCCCATCGAGGGCCACCCGTACATCTCGACCGACATGATCATCCAGCGTCCCAAGGTCGTCTACAGCGAGCCCACCGGAGAGTACCACGTACGTTGGCCCCAACCCAATGACCTCTGATTGCCACATTGACTAACACGCCCTTAGATGTGGTGGCACGCCGACAACTCAACCTACGGCCTCCTCCTCCAGGGCCTCGCCACCTCGCCCAACATCACGGGCCCCTACACCTTCGTCGACGCCACGGCGCCCCTCGGCAACTGGTCCCAGGACTTTGGCATCTTCACCGACTACAAGGACGGCCGCTCCTACGCCCTCTACTCCAACGGCGACCGCCGCGAGGGCCGCGACGTCTACCTCAGCGCCTTCAACGAGGAGCTCACCAACGTCACCGAGGTCGTCCACCGCTTCGACAAGTACGACCTCGAGGCCCCGACCATCATCCAGACCGACTCGAGCTACTACGCCCTCATGTCCCACAAGACGGGCTACCGTCCCAACAACGTCGTCGCCTTCCGCGCCGACTCCCTCGCCGGCCCCTGGTCCCAGCCCTTCTTCGTCTCCGACGCCTACACCCGCACCTACAACTCCCAGTCCGGCTTCTCCCTCAGGATCAACGGCTCCGAGGTGACCACCTACCTCTACCTCGGCGACCAGTGGGACTCCAACTCCCTCTGGGAGAGCCGCTACATCTGGCTGCCCCTCACCGTCGACGACGACAACAAGTCGGTCCACGTCGAGTGGCACGACGTCTACGACCTCGACGTCAAGACGGGCATCGTCACCCCGATCGAGGGCACCACCTACCACGCCCACGACTCCGCCACCACCTCGGGCAACGCCTTCAAGCAGGAGGCCAACTTCGCCAGCGGCGGCTCCATCGTCACCGGCATCTACGGCAACGACAGCAAGGTCACCTTCGAGGGCGTCGAGGGCTCCGGCGAGGCCCAGTGGGTGTCCTTCTACTACCAGAACACGGACGACATGGGCTTCGGCGACCAGCCCGGCGGCACCCCGGACCGCATCGGCGGCTCGTGGCAGCTGCGCCGCATCGCCAGCGTCATCGTCAACGGCGACGAGGAGCACGTCGAGTCGCTGTACCAGCGCGACACCCACAAGGGCATCATCCTCTCCACCCCGCTGCAGCTGACCCTCGACAAGGGCTCCAACAACACCATCACCATCGGCGGTCTGTGGAACGGCTTCGACTTTAAGGGCGCCGACATTGACCGCATTGTCGTGTACCCTCCCGAGGGCAAGCCCGTCAAGTGCAAATAGAGACAGACTTGCAAGTAATGATTAATAGTTAAACAGTGGAAGGAGTGTCATAACACAGATATCTTCCAAAACCGTGTCTGACGCCGTACACTGCGCACCACGGACCAATGCACTACTCGTAATCTCCCACTCTCCGTCATCTGTGTCATCCTTGTCCCCAACTTCCGGGTTTCCGGGTGTATTGGCCAAGTAATGTTCTTCAAGAAGCGCCAGTTGACCTTCCATCTAGCTCCATAATACTCTTCCATTCTTCTGCGAAAGCATCCGTAGACAAATCACTGGCAGCGATCCAGGATAAGGCTGTCAAGAGATTCAAAAACACCAACACGAGACTCGTTCAACGTCTCGTCGTAAGAATCAAGTCTTCATTGACAGTCGATGTCTATCTCTGCTATGAACCGCTTCCGTTCATGTCAATCAAGGATCCCGCTCCGTCCAACCATGGACCCATGTAAACAGCATTTCATCCTCTGCAACGCCTCTCTTCAATTCATAATGCATCCGCACGTCTAAGAAGTATGCACGTCCGCCTTGGCAATTGCCTCCGTCACAGACTCGATGGCCGGGTCGGCCTCGGCCTTCTTCTCACCGGACTCAACCGAAGGAGCGGCACCGGCAGCCTTGGCCTTCTCGGCTTCCTTCTTCGCCTTCTTGCGGGCCTTCTCTGCCTCCTTGGCCGCCTTCTTGGCAGCAGCCTTGGCCGCGGCCTCCTCCTTCTGCTTGCGGACCTCCTCTCCGCCAAAGGCATCCTTCCACTCGTCAATTTTGCTCGCCGGGATCTGCGTGAAGAGGTGCTGGGGTGTTCCGAGCTTGTGGCCAGGCTTGATGGCGTCGGCAATCCAGCTGTCAGGGATGGCAGCCTTGGTTTCGACCCCGAGCTGCTCGAGGATGGCCTTGGAAGTGTTCGGGAGGAAGGGGCTGACCAGCGAAGCGAGGAGGTTGATCTGGTTCAGGGCAGCACCGACGACAGCGGCGCAGCGGTCGGGCTCGTTTGTCAAAAGGTTGTTGTCAAGCTTGTTGTCTTGCAACAGCTTGTTTCCGAGACTGCTCTTAGGGTAAGCCACTTATCATGTAGTATGTTTTTCAAGGGTGCATACGCGGAAATAGACATGATGGTCTGAAGACCAGCCCTCATCTTGGTGCCCTCCATGTTCTCGAGGTACTCCTTGAGCAGAGCGTTGACCTCCTCAACGTGCTTCTTGAGGTAGTCGTCAGTGTACTTGGTGTAGTCAGGAACCACGCCATCGGTCTTGGCCTGGCAGAACTTGTTCACTGGAGGGGTCAGTTGAGTTGGCCGACGCAGCTTGAAATATGAACTCACCTCTCTGGCAGAAGTTACCGAGGTTCTTGAGACTACAAAGGACAGTTAGCCACCATCAATCGAGTCGGGTCCGTCAATAACGCACAGCTCGTTGTTGTTGCCGTCCACCATCTCCTGCCACATGAACTCGGAGTCGGACGTCTGAAGGAGTTAGCAAGGCTCTTGGGTCGTTTGGGGGCCAAGGCTCACCTCAGGGCGGCGGGCGAGAAGGTAGTATCTCCAGACATCGACAGGGAGACCAGTCTGCTGAACCTGGTTGCCAAAGACGCCAACGCCTCTCGACTTGCTGAACTTGCCACCCTCGTAGTTGAGGTATCTGTATGGGGTCAGCGCCTGTTTCTTTTGAGGCAGGCATGGCTGCTTACTCTGTGGTGGAGATCTTGTGCAGCTTGGTCCAGTTTTCGCCAGTGCCGAGGAGAGAGCCGGGGAAGATGATGGTGTGGAATTGAACGTTGTCCTTGCCCATGAATTGGTACTGTTGCAGTCAATATTCAGTGTTCTTCCATTATCTGTAGCGAGGCTGAGCATGCTCACCAGCTTGACATCATCGGGGTTCTTCCACCACTGCTCCCACTTCTTGCCGGCAAGGTCGGCGCCGTCGGTGTAGTTCTTGGTGATGGAGACGTAGCCTGACGTGGGTTAGCCGTCCGTCCGTCCGACTGGAATTCGGCAGCCTGCCCACTTACCAATGCATGCGTCGAACCAGACGTAAAACACCTTCTTCGCGTAGTCCTCGCCAACCTCGCCCGTCGGGATGGGAACACCCCACTTCAGGTCTCTGGTGATGCCACGGGGCTTCAGACCCTTGTCGATCCAGGCCTGGGTGATCTGCTCGGCGTTGTTGCTCCATGCGCCCTTCTTGCTGGAGATCTGGAACCACTTGACAAGCTCGTCCTTGAGGTCGTCGAGCTTCAGGAACAGGTGCTTCGTCTTGCGCTTCTCGGGGGTGGCGCCGTCGACCTTGCATCGGGGGTTGATCAGCCAGCCGGTGGGCTTCGCAGCGACGTCGTCGTCGCCAGCGGCATTGGGGTCGGTCTCGGGCTCGAGCGGGTCGAGGAGGTTGCCGCACTTGTCGCACTGGTCGCCTCTCGCGCCGTCGTATGCGCAAATGGAGCAGACGCCCTCGACGAATCGGTCGGCAAGGAAGGTCTGGTGACCCTCGGTGGGGCAGAAGGGCTGGGTGGTCTCCCGCTCCTCGATGTAACCGTTCTTCCAGAGCTTCAGGAAAATGTCCTGGACGATCTCGGTCTGTTGCGGGGTCGGGGTGCGGCCGAAGATGTCGAAGGAGATGTCGAAGTAGTCGTAGATGCCCTTGTGGATGGCGTGGTACTTGGCGCACAGCGTCGCGGGGTCGACACCCTCCTCGAGTGCCTTGGTCTCGGTCGCGGTGCCGTACTCGTCAGAGCCGCAGACTGTAGCGGCAAGCGTGAGCTCAGCAGATCACGGGTCGGAAGGGAAGAGTCGCAACGTACTGTAGATGGTGGGGTTGCCGCGGGCGCGGGAGTAGCGGGCGAAGACGTCGGCAGAGAGCACACTGCCGATGATGTTGCCCAGATGAGGCACGTTGTTGACGTAGGGCAGGGCCGACGTGATCAGGATGTTGTTCTTGCCCTTGACGGGCAAGATGGGCTCGGTGGGAGCCATGTCGCAGTTGGGCGGAGGCTGCGAAAGAACCGGGAGGGTTTAGGGCCGTGCAAGACGGTGTCGCAGGGTCGAATTGCCTCAATTGGCGGCGGGCAGCAGAACGCGGGTATCGCTGGCTTCTCTGGTGTCTCTGGCGTCTCTGGCGTCTCTGTCTGTGTCTCTATCCACGTTGTGGTCGAACGAGACAATACGCGGGAGGTAGTGGCGGGCTGGGCTGAAGTAGAGGCAGAAGGGAAAGGAGTCACACGCTCGCGAATGAGAAAGAAATGGTCCGGCCACCGCTGACTTTGACGGATTCCATTAGGGACTGGATTGACGCAAGAGCCACAACCCCGCACTATTCCCTTTCCGGAGGAGGGGCACTTTCCTCCTCCTGTGCTGGAGCAGATGCAATTTCTGATTGGCCAAAGGCGCCGACGGTCGCTCACCACCTCACCTGGGCTTCTTTCGGTGTACTTCGGTCTGGTCTCACTCAATCAACGCGACATTGCTGACCTGGATTGCTTCACGTGGACATGCCCTCAATCAAGTTCGAATATGACAATGCGTCTTTATCATCCTGCCACTTTCAAATTATACGACTTGAGGCTGGTGTGCCTTGTGTTAGGCGCTCAAAGACACTCAGTGACGCAGCCCGAATTATTCTGCAATTACATCCCTGTGGCGGATTCTGGAAAACTTTGAAGAGATGACTCTTCCGAGTTGACTCTCAGGAAATGATTCGGCGAAACATCATTCGGAATATGCCTCCGGGAGTGCCGAAAGTCTATGCCGGAGACCACGATGTAAGTGACCAAACCACCTCCGTCCGAACAGGCGAATGTGATGAGCCCAATTGACATTTTTTGAAACAGGGGGCATCGAATGATAGTCAACCCTCATTGACCATAAGGAAGCTGGAAATGCACTTGAGTTTCTCGTGGTATCAATTTTATCGGCCTCGTTCAGCAACCCAACCGGTGACCTGTTCGGCCCCCCTCAGTCTTCAAACGGCGCCGTGTTCCAGACATCCACAACACCATTATACCTCCCCATGGCCAGAATCTTCCCATCCGTCGAAAAGGCCGCCGCCGTCACCAGCCCGTCGATGCCCGGCGCCGTCCTCACCTCCGCGAGCACCTGGCCCGAGTACACGTCCGAGATGTCCAGCCCCTCCTCCGTCCGACACGCCAGCAGCCTGCAGTCCGGAGAGACGGCCAGCGGCCAGCCCTCGTTCGTCCTGGCCTTGTTCAGCTCCCAGCTCGACATCAGCCCGCCCTCGTGCTCCCACACGTACACCGCCCTCGACCACACCGACACGACCACCCGCCCGTCCGGAGACAGCGCGCGGCCCGGCCCCCGTCGCCGTCACCACGCCGTCGACCTCCATCCTCCGCAGCGTCCGCCCCGTCCTGGCGTCCGAGATCCTCACCGTCCCGTCCCTCGACACCGTCACCACCTGCGTCCCGCCCGGCATGAACTGCACGTGCGTCGGCTCCGCGTGGTTCACGATCCCCGCCGTCTTCCTCGTCGGCAGCTTCCCCGGCATCCCCGACACGTTGGGCACCGTCTCGAACACGAGCACGACGCCCCGCGCGTCCGTCGCCGCGAACATGGCCCCGTCCGCGCTCAGCGCCGCCGGCCGCACGAGGTTGTTGAGCGTGCACTTCCACGTCTTGCCCTCGGCCTCGCGGATCTTGACCCGCCCGATGCCCGGCACCGCCCGCTCCACGAGGGCGCTGAGCCGGCCGTCCGCGCTGTAGACGACGGCCGAGCAGCCGTCCATCTCGGACGAGACGAGCTTGGCGCCGGCCGACGGCTTGGAGAAGAAGTCGTAGATCCGCGTGCACGACGGCGGCGCGCAGTTGGGCTCCTCGTGGGACACGGCGATGTAGCCGTTTGGCGACATGGTCAGGGCCGTGACCTCGATGCGCATGCACTGGTGGCGGCCGACGTGCCGCAGGCGCAGGACCGAGGGGGCGAGCGTGCCGTCGTGGAGCGAGAGGGAGCGGATCGAACCCGCGATGGAGGCGGCGCGCGTTGTGGCCAGGTTCGAGCTGAGGCGGTTAGGTTAGTCTTGTGCGTGGTGCGATCGATAAGGGGGGGACATCGACATCGAGGACTCACCCCTCCGCAATCGCCTCTTCATAGCTGGGCCGCAGGTCATCGGCCGGCAGGCCACCGCCCACAGTTAGGTGAGTCGTCATGTTGTAAACTTGATCCTCACCACACGGGCTCCGGAAGCGAGGGGTCTACATATACAAAAGCAGTGACGAGACAACGACTGCCGGGATTAGGCCCTTTGCATCATGTGTCTCAATTGCCCAGTCGGAACCCCGGTCGATAGGAGTCTTGGGGTCTTGGGGTAAGCTTCACAGCCGCGCCGGGGGCTGAGCAGATTGCACGCTGGTGCCATGGACTGCCTGTTTGCGTCGCCGATGACCGGCGCGTGGGACCACATTCCATCGGAGGCCAAGGATCGACATCCGCCCGGTCGGTACTGAGCTGCCCCCGCGGCGTTTGCTTTCGGGCGAGCTGCGCCTCCAGCCCTGCATTGCTGTCGTTTGATCCCTCGCCTCGCCTCAGAGCAGCGTCAGTCTAGGCCACCAGAAACCAGAAACGTGTAAAATGAAGTGATTGGGCATCAAATGGCATTTCTTTCAAACACCTAGGCTATACACATTACATCCACTCACACCCCGAGGCCTCCCTTACTGGCCAAAGACCTCGTCATAGTTGGTGAGGCAATACCTGTAGCGGACCTTGGAGTCCTCAATTCCGTTCATGGCCTCCCTCAGGCCGTCGGCGCTGATGGGGACCTCCTGCACCCACGTCTTGATGCCCTTGTCGGCGGCCAGCTGCAGCATCTCGAGCGTCTCGCGTCTGCTGCCCAAGTGCGAGCTGCCGATGAAGCAGCCGTTGGGCAGGAAGTCCTGGTTGCGGACGGTGATGCCGCCGCCGCCGGGGAGACCGACCGACACCCACTTGCCGTGGACGTCGAGCAGGCTGAGGTACGCGGACAGGTCGAAGCCCTCGAAGGAGTTGGCCGTGTTGAGGATGAGGTCGAAGGTCATCTTGTGGGGCTCGTTCCAGCCCTTCTCGCCGCTGGCGAGGTAGCCGACGGCGCCCATCTTGAGCGAGTCGGCCTCCTTTGACCGCGAGCGGGAGATGGCCCAGACCTCAGCGCCGAGGGCCTTGGCGAACATGATACCGAAGTGGCCGATGCCGCCGATTCCAACAATTCCGACCTTCTTGCCGGGTCCGCAGCCGTTGCGGACGAGCGGGCTGTAGGCAGTCAAACCGGCGCACAGCATGGGCGCGGCGATGGTGCTCGGCAGGGCCTCGGGGATGGGGAAGACCCTGGGTGGAGGTCAGTATGAGCGTTGTGAGCGGTTGGCCGAGGCCGAGGCGTCTTACCAGTGCTCGTGGGTGCGCACGTGGGAGGAGTAGCCACCCTGGGAGATGGCGCCGGAGTCGGGGAAGGTCGAGCCGTACGTGTCGAGCTGCTCCTTGCAGTATGTCTCGTTGTCGTTCTTGCACTGACGGCAGTTGAGGCAGGCGTAGGACTGGGCACCGACACCGACGCGCTCGCCGGCCTTGATCTTGGTGACCTTGGAGCCGACTCTCAGGGCCTTGCCGACGATTTCTGGGCACAGTCTTAGTCGGTGATGTTTGGTCGCCGTTTACTCATCGCAAACTCACCGTGACCGACGGCCAGAGGGTAGGGCTGAGCACCCCAGTCACCCTTGATGGTGTGGACGTCACTGGCGCACACGCCGCAGCACTCGATCTTGATGTCGACATCGTAGTCGCCAAAGGGCTTGGGGTCGAACTGCTGCTTCTTGAAGTCCTGCCAGGTCTCGGCGCTGTTGACCTGGAAGCCGGTGAACTTCTCGGGGATGTTGGCCATGGTGTCTGGATGTAATCGGGTGATGGTTGAAGTGTGTCTCGAGAGTCGATTGGCCAAGGTGAAGCAGAGTGTCAAGACGAGGAGGGAGAGAGAAGGAGGGAAACTAGAGCCAGCTCCAGACGGGACGGAGGGCAGCGCGGCGGATGAAATACTCTGGCCATCGCAGAGCTGCCCCCAAGCAACCCCCCACCTTCCAACCTCATTCTGGCGCTGCGCGGCGCGTGGAGCAAAAGACATCCATCCCTGGAGGAGGGGCACCGTCAGCTACGGCGGACAAGGAGGGGCTTCGTCGCGCCGCGGTGTCATCCCAATGCAAGATGGCTGATGGATGGATGGAGGAGGGGAACGGGGGCGGGACCCTGGCCCAGGCAAGGCTAGGCGCTTGTTGGGACGTGCAGCAGAGAAAAACGATCCCTGCATGCGTTGCTCGTTCGACTGTTCCACGATAGCGAGCCAATGGCTTCATCCGTATGTCCGTCGATGTGCTGCATGTCGCGTGCAGAGTCAGCAGGGGAAAAGGGCGAACGCATCTCGGGATCTCGTCGAGGCCAGACAGACGGCTGTGCCGTGGGTTTCCAATCTCGTGGCTTTCCATTGTTGAATCTGCTTTCTCTTCCGTGTCCTTCTCCTCGCCGTGTTCCCCTCCATCCCTCCATCATGCCGCCTTGCCCCGCGATCATACCCCACCATCATCCGCCCAATTGCACCGCATAATCCACCCGAGTCAATGTGGCTCCTCCGGGGCTTGGGGAAGCGAATTTGTCCGGGGGATTTTCCGAGACCGGATGCCGAATTTCCCGCCAAACAGAGCGCCGCGTAGCCGTCCCGGTCCTCGACAGGCTCGAAAAAAAAACCCACGATCGCAGATAACATCAGGCTTGGCCTGGACCAAAGGGCCAGTGTCGGGGGCTAACCTCGCTGCACCGGGGTCCCTTTCGCTGTATCTCGGCAAATGTCTCCGAGCCAGAGTGTGTCATGCAAATGACCCCAGCCAACCATCTGAGTTGGTGTGCAACTCCAATTCTGGTTCCCGACAGTCGGCAGCCTTTCAAAAAAGCGCTACGCCGGCCGGACGGGCTCTACAACGCCATCATGTCGGTATTTGCTCGGGCTTGTTCCTGCCTCTCAATTTGCGGCCTTTTCCATCGATTCGGGACGCCTGCATGCGGACCATTTCCAGGACCTTGTTCCCGATGAGAATCGAGGTTTTCTTTTTCTCTCGTCTTCGGTAGCGGCGTTATGCTGACCGAAAGTCGGCGGGGTCGGGCTCGGTGCAATGTTCGGGCGGTCTTCCGCCGCAGTGAGAGGATACGGCCCGCCCCCGGTCGCAGCTGATTATTAGCTGGGCGGCTCCGTCGTGCTCTCTACTGCTGCTTCTTGACCGGAACGCGCCGACCGCTCATACCGACATTGGCCAGGAACGCGATGCGCATCGAGGCACCAAGGTAGACGAACGGCACGTTTCCCCAGTCGATAGCGTTCCACTTGGCGACGTTGTAGTAGACCTCGGGGCCCAGGCTTCGGACCGTGTACAGGTGTCCAATGTCGGCGACTAACAGAACGAACAGCACCGTCTTCCATACGCGCAGGTCGGCGGTCGAGCGGAGGACAAGGGCCTCGTTGAGGGCGAAGAGAAGGTAGAGGTTCGCGAGCTGGGACAGGACAATGGCCGTACCCTGGGGGATCACGTCCGGCTTCGAGAGAGCATGTGTGAGCGTGAGGTACTCGTCCTGTCGAAAGTGGGCGAAAAAGGCACCGACGAGGGCGGAGATGGGCTCGATGGTGAGGAAGAAAAGGCGGTAAAGCACGGGGACCGTCATGCCTCTGGCGACCTTGACTTGGGCGGGCTTGGGAGGCATCGTGTCGGCGGTTGTGCGTTCGGTCGCTTGGTATCGTCTTGCTGTTAGGAGAAGCTACGGACCGTCTGGGAGGCGAGCAGAAGAGAGAGACGATGGTAGATGAGGGGAGTCCAGCAGCGGTTTCGTCTCATCATGGGGATTTCTCGCGTGACGGGAACCCTGATGGACCTCTACGGGGAGCAGGAAAAACTGCAGCTCCGGGCGGCCGGGCCCCTGCTGCCGGAGCCGACGGACGTGGCCCGTGCCTCATACGCCATTCAGGGCGCAATTCGCAAATTCGCGATTCTGGATTCTGCAGCAGCGCGGCTGGTTTAGAGTTCATGCAGGAGGTCTTCTAGTGACGTGATTGGGACGGTGCCCGGGGAAGCGAGGAGGACGGCAAGAGACAAAGCATCCCTGGTGAATAACACACGGGGAGGTCTGATCGCAACGATCTGCGAGCGTTTCGTGGCAGGGATAGGATGGCGGAGGAAATTGTCCGTTGGCGGCCGTCTCTGGCGTTGACTGTGGTGCTTCGAGAATGCGATAATTGCCCATTGCCCTGTTGTTGGAAACCCGCCACGACGATGCGCATCAGACCGCAGGCGGCAGCCGTTACTATTCCATGACAGTGCCAATGGCTTCCAGGTGCGGCTGGCAGGCCGCAGCCGGTGCAGTGGTGGATGGACGGGATGCCGCCCTCCACGACCGGAGGGTGTGGTAGCTAATCTCCCGCTGCAACACCAGCGAAGAGTATTTCCAGAGGGATTTGCGCAGAGGAGGTACATGAGATTATCCTGTGTAATTTCCTTCTGGCCCAGCGACGGGTCTCTGGAATTAGAGGAGGACGTGGATACATTGCAGTACGGCCACTTCCCGTGTCGGCACAAGTACCCGTGTCTGACGGTACACCCACCTGGATGACTGTGACTGCTAATCTGGTACATGTTGCGCTGTAATCTCAGCCGGTTCACGACGAACTCTGGGCAGGTGCTTCCCGCCGTGCTGCCCCAGGTCCCTTCCTCCTGAGAATGTAAACAATGCGACGCTGTTTTGGGGGGCAGCAGCGACCATGAGACGACATTTGATTTGCGAGTTTCAACTCTTGCTGGAGTTGCCGTCAACAAACCTCTGGTCTGGTCATATCAACACCGGCGAATAAACAAAGAAAAACCAGCACCAAAATTACGTTCGTTCAAGATCCCGTCCTCCGCCGCGTCCTGTCAGCAGCTGTCGCAGATCTCAGATCTCGGCCGCCAGCTTCAGCCACCATCGAGACAAACATCACGGCCGCTGCCCACGGGACTCTCGTCTCGCCTGGCTGCGACACAGCAGTGACAGCACAGCATCGGAACCGCCTGCGTGTCTCTCGAGAGACTCCGACACCACCAGTCATCCCTAGTCATCCCTTACCAGAGGCCCCCTCCATCTGCAACAAGCAGCTGGTGCACGTTCAACAAGACGCCCATCACCCGTCGGCCAGCCCGTCCCTCGTTTCCGCGTCTTCACCACACGCCGTGTCGCCTCTCCATTTTGCTTCTTCTCAGCCCTTCGCCTCTTGCCTGGCTCTCCCTGCATCCGCCGTCTGAAGAGAGGCCTTCTCCCCGACTACGCAGAGACTAGAGTGGGAGACAACCGCGGACGTGGTGCCGTACGTGCCGTCCAGACAGATTCTGCCGGCACTTCTGGACCTGGGGATTGGCAACAATACCGCGGACCGGACCCTGGAATTGCATTGGATTCCCGTCTTGCCCAACAACAGCGCAGATCAACAAACCGTCCGCAGGGCGCACCGGCTGCCGCTAACGCCAACACCAATACCAACACCACCCGCCAACGCTCTGTGGCCCTCTCTTCACGCAAAGAAAGACGCCATCAAGCCGCGCCCGCCGTGCCGCCCAGCCCGCCGTCTCGACTTTCTTTGTTGACTCGCGTCCGGCGTCCAGGAGCAACGGCACTATTGCCTGACGCTTCCAGCTTCCCTCCCACCGCCCTTTTCCCGCTCCCGGCTCCAGCCCCGATCCGGCACCTCCCAGCAGGCCGATCCCTCCTCCAAGCAGAACGGGACCCTGGAATTTTCGAGAGGACCAGCCGGGGGGGGGGCCACGAACACCCTCTAAACCTGAAGAGGGCCTCTTCCCAGCACTCCAAGCCGGCCCCCAGCACCCCCAAGAGCGGCCGACTTCCGTGATTCCCACGCCTCCGCCTGCACTGCGACTGGCCCTACTGCGCCCAATCTCCCGTCTCCCGTCTCGGTCACCCCAAAAAGGCCCCCCGAATCTGCTGCCATCTGCCTCCCTACTGGTTCCGTTGTCTCCTACTGGTCCCTACTGGCCCCTGCCGGCCGCCACCCTGCTATCCACCCCTTCATCCACCCTGCAGCGGCCCAGCCTTTGGGAGGGAAGCCCGAGACAATCCCGTCCTGGTCTGCGAGTTTCGGGCGCGCCAGACAGAGTCAGGTCTGGGAAGGGCAGAATAAGAAAAAAAGGGAGAGCTTGGACGAGGCTAACCCTTCGTCGAGGTAAGGAGAAAAGAGGCGGCCCCCCCGTTCAAATGATTCAAGCCTCCCACTGACCATGTGATGATCCCAGGTCCTCGTGCTCCTGCTCCCACCGCCCTGCCCCACGACCTCGTTTCGATCCCTTCCTCTTCCTCCCCGATAGCCTACTTGTCGTCGTCGTCGTCGTCGTGTGCAAGGCCACGCCCAGGATCGACTGCGACTTCGACTTCGACTTCCGTTCCTTAGACCGACACCGATTGTATTCTTAGCGTCAACACTCACTACCTTTCCTCATGGCGAGACGAGTCTTCAACGTGGCCGACTGGGCCCCGACCCAGGAGGCCATCTACGACGAGCCCTCCTCAACTTCCGCGATCCAGGAAGACGACGTCGACGGACACCACGCCAGGCCCTCCTTCCAGCAGCACCGCCTTCGCAGCATGAGCCTCTCTCTCCCCTGGCGCCGCAAGTCCTTCATGCTCCACGCCGACTCCGACCTGTCGAGCCACATGGAGGAACTATCCCTCGAACGGTCGCGAAGCCATGCCGGGCCTAGCGACAAGCACGCAAACTCCAACGGTCAAGGCACACAGGCGGCACCTCACGCCAACGGCAGCATCAAGGGCATGTTCCGTCGGGCGTCCGTCTCATTGAAGGGCATAGTTCATCACAAGAGACACTCCATCGGCGGCGCCCACCACATCGAGGAGCCGAACCATCACCACCATAACCACCATAACCACCATGCACACCGCCCAGGCACGGCGTACTCGCACTCCCCTTGGCACCGTCTTCGCCAGGCTGCGAGCTTCCGCCATTCCAAATCGTCTCACGGTCATGAGGCCGACAGCGAAGCCTCCGCTTCCGATCACTGCTTTCCCTGCATGCCGCTTCCTGGAAATGGTAGCGAACCGCCCGTCATTCCCTACCACACCGGCCATGCCGCAAAGGCTGCCGCTGCTGCGCAGAGCCAGGCTCTTCAGAACAAGTGGCTTCGTGCTTCCCAGGACGACTTCACCGACCGCGAGAGCGCCATTGGTATCACTGTGACGAACGCCGACCTGGATTTGGGGCTGGAGGCCGAGGATGCGAACATTAGCAGAACCGACTTCATTTCGCAGCTCCCCGTCGAGCTCGCTATCCAGATCCTTGCCCACCTCGATGCCACGGCCCTTGGTACCGCGAGCAGGGTCTCTCGGTACTGGCAGCGCATGATCCAGAACCAGCACGTCTGGCGGGAGTCGTTCCTGCGGGAGAAGACGGGCACCTACGCAACCAGTCTTCCGGTCCAGCCTGGAACCGGCCAGGGCGTACCCGCAGTCACACCCAGCGTCGACTGGAAGCAGATCTACCAGGCCAAGGAGGAACTCGATCAACGATGGAAGGCGGGCAAGGCAAGGCCGGTTTATCTCAACGGCCACCTGGACAGTATCTACTGCTTGCAGTTTGACGAGTAAGTTTTCCGGATGCTGTATACCGAATTTCGCTAACCACGGAGCAGGTCCAAGATCATCACTGGATCGCGTGACAAGACGATTAGGATCTGGGACATGAGGACTTTCGAGTGCCGTCTCGTGATCGGCCCGCCAGAGGTCGTCAATGACATTTCCCTTCTCATCGACGAAGACGGACAGCCGGTACACTACGCCACCCTCCCTGACAACCCTCGCGCAAACCCTTCTACGCCGTCGCTTGTCTCCTTCCCGACGCACCACAAGGCCTCCATTCTCTGCCTACAATACGACGATCGCATGCTGGTGACGGGCTCTTCGGACTCTACCTGCATTGTGTATAACGTCCGCTCGGGGTACCGGCCGATCCGTCGCCTCCGCCATCACACCGCAGCCGTATTGGATCTTGCCTTCGACGACAAGCACATCATCACTTGCAGCAAGGACATCAGCATCTGCGTTTGGGACCGCGCCACAGGTCAGCTCCTCCGCCAGCTCCGCGGACACTCGGGTCCCGTCAACGCCGTTCAGATGCGCGGAAACACCATTGTGTCGTGCTCGGGCGACTTCCGCGTCAAGCTTTGGAACATTGACACGGGCAAGAACATCCGCGAGTTCCAGGGCCATACGAAGGGTCTCGCGTGCTCCCAATTCTCCGAGGATGGCCGCTACGTCGCCTCGGCTGGCAATGATAAGGTCATCCGGATCTGGGACGCCAACACGGGCGAATGTCTCCATGAAATGAAGGCCCACGACAACCTCGTGCGCAGTCTGCACATTGACTCGGTGAGCGGACGCCTGGTCAGCGGAAGCTACGATACCGACATCAAAGTCTTTGACATGGAGACCGGCCGGCAGCTGCTCGACTTCCCGCGGTGGCACGCTAGCTGGGTGCTGAGCGCGAAGAGCGACTACCGGCGAATTGTCAGCACCGGGCAGGATCCCAAGATTCTCATCATGGACTTTGGTGCCGATGTCCCGGGCATTGAGAACCTCGAGAGCGGCGGCCACTGTATGATTGAGGGCGGATACATCTAGACTCTTACGAACCCAAGATTTGGCAACGACACCTACGTAATACACTAATACTGAGAGCGGCACGGCTGGACCGCCCTCACTCACGACTTTCATTCATCACGACGCCGCGGACTATCAGGATTAGTAGATCATACACAAAAGAAAGAAGAGCATCTGTGTGAAACAGGTCCTTCGTGGGGGCGTATCGGGGAAGAGAGGCACTCTTCCATTGCATTGGGTTTGCGGATTTTTCTAGTCAGGATTCTCTTTTTTGTATCATTTTTGTTGGCCTGGACGCGTTTTGCATGGCATCCCGGGTTTTGTTGCATAGACGGCTACTGGATAGAAGCATTATAGATTCTGTTTTGCCATCGCTCGCTTCGACCCAGCTTCATGCCGTGGGTGACAGGACGCAGTCAACTGCAGTGACATTCAACCAGGCCGTTTTCCATCATGCAAACATGCTGTCGAGTGGAGAAGTTGAGGACCCGGGGGAGAAGTGTTGGGGAGGCCCGGAGCGGGGATGCCCTCGCACATCAAAGCGGCCCCGGACGTGTACGCGGAGGACGATCGGCACAGGACTTTTGTCTTTTGTTTTTGTGTTCTAATCCTTTTTCTTTCTGACTGATGTCGGACCAGTACTCGGGTTTCAGGACGAGATGGGACGGTGCGTTTCCGTTTCGACTCAACCTGCCCCAGTGCCGAGCGGGCGGTTGTGCGAACACACGCAGGAGGGCCGCACGCGTACGTACGCCCGTTGTTTCGAGAATGTGTTTTCTTGCCTTGCCTTGCCTTGCCTTGCCTTGCCTTGCTTTGCCTTGCCTCTTGTGTCTCGACGTGAGGGAGGGGTGGTCCAGTCACGAACGGGGGAGTCTGTGCCGTGGAGTCTGGATGAAGACGGGATCGCTTGTGTTTGTTTGCTTTAGGGTTTCGGGCCATGTGTTTGGATGCATGGTCGTTTCTGAAGCTGTCAGTCGCGCGTGAAGGGCCGGTTGGCGGCAGAGCGGAGGTGCGGTTCGTGAGATCCGGACGTGAAGGGGGGTGCGTGTGCTTGTGTTGATATGCACCTCGGTTTTTGCAGAGGCGCATTCTGCTAGGCATGTTTGCGGTATATACGAATCCGGTAGCACGACTGTCTTGTCATCTCGAGATCCGGACGCCGTCGAGCGTCGTCTCGTCTTGCTGCGGTGCGTGTTAGTGCGGTGAGCCGATGTGCGGCGGACGCGTAATTCACGACTGCGACAGATGGGACCAACTCCTTCGGTTCCTAGATTGAAATCTTCATAGTCCAAGAGGGGTCTTCACTGGATCCTCCGGGTCATCTGGCCCCGATGAAGGTTGAGGGTTCCAGCTTGCGACATGTTCAAGACGGGGCGCAAAGTCTTGAACTTGGCTATCTTTAGCATGTTCCGCAAGACTCCAATCAATATGAAAAGAACGTAGATTGAACGACCATGGTTGTAAATCATCGTGATGAGTAGAACGAGCCTACGCAAAGTGCCGGCAACCGAGCTGATGAGCTTGCCGAGTCAGTCTGCTGCCACCTTGAATACCTAACCTCATCGCGACAAAAGACAGGTCGCGCACGTGAAGCCAGAAAGCCCTCAGTTTCGGTTTCAGCTGGATTGTGTGTAAATTGTCTGAGGCAGTTGATTCGGACTCTCCGTCCGTCGAGGAACTCAAACGAGGGGGCGGGGAGGAAAATGGACCCAGCTGAAAAGAAAAGGACCAAAAAACCCAGAACATGAAGGTATCACAAAACGACCTTCCTATCCTGTGCTCCCCGCATCGCCCAAAAATACCGGCCATACGGCGTGACAACATTGAGCGCACCCAGCAGTCGGGTTCAGACTCTGAGTAAGGTTTGAATTACAGGTAAATTGCATTCTGCGCAACAGAGAGCCGCCGTGATGGAGCCGGATGCGACGCTGCTCGGTCGGGCCGGCTATGAATAACCCCAACCCCCCATGTCGACCTGAAGTGACGTGACGTGCCGTGCTGTGGTTCTTCACGATGCCCTCGCTTCTGGGGGGATTCGTTCCTAGACCTCGCGACAGCGGCTCCGGGAGTGCCTCGGCCTCATGACACTGTGGCTTGAAATCTGGGGGGGGGGGGGGGGGGGGGGGGGGGGGGGGGGGGGGGGGGGGGGGGGGGGGGGGGGGGGGGGGGGGGGGGGGGGGGGGGGGGGGGGGGGGGGGGGGGGGGCGGGGGG